>BPLR01009223.1:0-22685 GCA_021605095.1 Caerostris extrusa
AATAGTGTATGTCTTATTGCTCTGCAATCTCTTTTTACAGTTTAGCTTGGGCCATACTCAACTAGTGACTAATTCATTTTTTTGACTACACGCCCGGATCATTTTCTGGAACCATATACCTATTTTTGGAATTTTTTAGAACCATCAATGTATGGTTGTTTTTTTTTACTGAGCCGTCTTCAATTTCTTTACGGATTTCTCTGGTTATATCTTTTTGCGCTGTAATTCATTAATTCATAAAATTTCTGTAATGGACTTGGGCGTCTGCTTTGTGCTAACACTACCGGTTAATACTATAATTATTTTTTATTTATCGGTAGGGATCACAATCGACATCATTTACGCCATCTGGCGGTGTTCGTAGATATGAAAATTCCTTCTTTCCCAAATCCAACATTTCATCTGCAACAATTCAACAAAAGCTTTTTGTAAATTATACATATATGTGCAAAATTAATAAATATTTTATAAATTATTAAATTATATTCAAGCAGTATTCATGGCACGTTTTTGTATGAAATTAACAGCTTAAAAAGTATTTAATGTAAAAATGAATTAAAATTATCAAGGATACTGGCATTCTAAACTTATGTACCCAAGAATAGTGTCGCCATCTGTTGGTCAAAAAGAAACATTTTTAAAAAATAATACAAATGATCTAATTTGTAATATAATTGTTTCGAATACGTTGAAAAATTAATCTTATAAAATCAAAAAATTTTAATATTGTAAATCTTGTATTATTTTGTAATATTAATATTACAATTTAATTGTAATAATGCAATAATGTAAATGAATTCTAGGAAATTAGTGTCAAAAATATCAAACCTATTTTCAACAAAGAATTTTGGTCATGTGCTGCTTTCCTAGAGATCTAAATAAATTTCAAACGGAAAGTGGAAAGAAAGAAGAAAAAAGAAAAAAAAATATACAGCGAATGAATGCCAGAAACATGCTTCAAATATTCAAAAACGCATTAAAAGCTAAGACAGTTGCAAAAACAACATTTAAAGATGTATATATACACTCATGTCCATAAATTAAGGATAATGAAGTTCAGGCAAAGAAAGAGACAGAAGCAAAACAAATTTGACTTATTTGTAAAGTCTATTTATTAAACAAAAAAAGGTAAAGAGCAAAAAAGATGCTATATGTTTGACATAATTAATAAAAATTGCGATTTTACTCCCTGGAGCAAATTTCAAAAAAAAAAGAACCTATTTACAAAAAACAGTATACCATGGTTAGTATGATGGTTAATATGGAGTATGTCTCCCGGACGATGCAATACAGGCCTTACAACGCCTAGGCATGCTGAGTATCAAATTATCAATCTGATCTTGGGGAATATTACACCACTCATCAAGCAATGCCCTCCGAAGTTCCGATTGACAGGTGGGAGGGGGTTGACGGGCTGAAATTCGTCGGAAAAGCATATCCACACACATGCTCTATTGGATTCAAGTCCGGTGAGTATGCTGGCCAATCCATACGGGATGATATCCTCCAATTGAAGGCATTCGTCTACAATGTTTGCAAGGTGAGGACGGGCGCTGTCATCCATAAACAGAAATTCAGCACCCATGGCGCCCCGAAACAAACGTACATGTTGTTCCAGAATGACATCCCGATAGATGTAGCCTGTCATCGTTACACTCTGAACATGCAGGGTCAGTTGTGGAACCAAGACTAATTCCTCCCCAAACGAGCCATCCTGCACCACCGTAACGGTGTCGTTCAATGGTGTTATCTTGGTGGTAACGGTACCTGGCGCTTTCCATATGAAAGTCCGGCGAGAACCAGACTGCAAACTAAACCTGGACTCGTCGGAAAACATCACACCAGACCACTGTTGCGGTGTCCACAATGCATGCTCTCTACCCAGGTTAATCGCAGGCGACAGTGAGTTGCGGTAAGTGGAACACATCTGACAGGCCTACGAGCATATAGACCAATGTGCCCTAAGCGTCTGTACACGGTCTGCCTTGAAACTGTCGTACCGGTAGCTGAAGCGAGCTGACGAGACAGGTCTGATGCTGTGCTCCGTCTGTTTCTTTTGGCAGTAACTGCTAAATACCGGTCCTCATTCGGCGTTGTAACTCGGGGGCGACCTGTGCTGTAACATCTACTCACATTACCATCATCTTGGAATCGTTGCCAAAGCCTGGAGATGACACTCTGGGCGATTCCAAGATCCTCGGATACTTCCAGCTGGGTACGTCCACATTCCAGTCGTCCGATAATTCTACCACGTAAAAAATCATCCAAATGCTTCCTTTGTGCCATAATTATGTGGTTATTGCACTGAAAGGCTTTTAAAGCGCTTGTGAACAATTTTACTTCTTTGCCACCGTTCTTATATACCCCTCTCTTACACTCTCGTCATTGTGACGTACTATCCGCGCCATCTGGTGGTTTAATGTAATTTGCATATTCTTCTTCAAGATGTGTGTGATAATTCTACAGGTGAAATTTTTATTTTTAGAGTTCAATTTCTGTGTGATTCTGAATTATCCTTAATTTATGGACACGAGTGTAGTATACGGCATATTTATTAAATTTAAAAAATGATAATAAAAAGTAAATGCGAGTAAGCCGTATGCAACTAATCCATATTCAAAATAATGACAATTACTAGGACAAGCATTGTCAAAGTGATATTTTTTATGATAAATTGAAAAATTTTAAAAGCTTGTTAGGAATAACTTTGTCCACAATGAATTGTCCTAAACACTTCAGTCACTAGATACAAATCTGCATCACAGCAGCTTCTTTTATAGACAAATGACAAAATAGACGTTGCTCTAGTTCAAAAACTTCATTGTTATAAAAAGTACTCTTCCTGACTTTCCAAATTCTTATAGGACTTACTTTCCTAAATATTTCAGTCGTATAGGTCCTGTTACCTAGTTACTAATAATACTACTAATTTTATTTATTTATATATATTTTTTTTTTATCAAAATTGATATCAATGTTAGCGTATTGGTAGTTCATCAGTTGACAACTTTTCTACATATAAAAGAATAATAATTATAACATGGTAATTAATTCATATTATGATATTAATTTTTAAAAATTACGATATTATTGATATTGGTTTTAAAAATCATGATATTAAAATGAAAAATCTCCTACCGTTTTGAAACTTTTGTAAAAATAGATCCGGATCTTTAAAAAATAAGTAAAGTCTTCCCCGATAAAAAATATTACAAAACTTATTTAGATAACACTAAATAGACAACAGTAAATCAGAATTATGGTTTTGTCCTTTCCCTAATACTTGCAGTAATAAATTCACTGATTCACTTTATTCAAATAACCTTTTTATTTAATGAAAACTGAAGACTCAATGTACTAACTATATTGATGTTATACAGTGAAAACATATTCTGTCTACTGTTTCATGTTGGTAAATTTTGAATCTCTTTTGAACTATTGTGCCATTGAAGAAGAAGGACTTTTAACGTTTTTAGTAAAAGCAATCATAGCTTTCAGTAAATTTTTCAAAATCTGCAACTACTGCATCAAAATTCCTTACTACTACTACTACTACTACTACTACTACTACTACTACACCCGACATCACTGTGCCTAGAGCTGAGTTGCCCCTTTACAGTTTGAGAATGATGTGGGTGTGAAGAAGTCTGATTACGCTCTACGGTCATTACGCTCTACGGTCATATGAGACCGGAACCTACGGCTTAAAGATGATTCCATACCACTAAAAACATCCATGCCTCGAACCTGTGGTATTGAGCTCCAAAGCGCTAGCCACTTGGCCATAAGGGCCCTCAAAGTTCCTTATGCAACACTTTTGCCAAATTTCAAAAAATTCCGGTAGCTTATAGTTTCATTACCTGTATTACCTCCATATATATGGATCAATCAGACCTTATTAAAAGTACTAAAGTTAATCTTATTAAAATCACCATCAATTTTTTAACCTTAATAAAATAATTTCTGATACTATAATGGCAGATCATATGCATGGATTATCAATAATAATAAGCCTGTTTCAGACTTATTAAATAACTCTTTTAACAATATTTTGCATGCTTGGGATATTTTCACAAGCATTTCCTTTAAAAATCCTACTAAATACTTTAAATTATTATTTCAAACTTACTAGGTACTTTATGTCCTCTACGGATAGCAAATACCAGTTCCTCTCTGAATGTCCTTTTGTACGGCACTTTTTTTCAATTCCTTCTATTATCCAACTCTCCCTATATATATCTTGTTCAAACTTTCAATCATTCATGAAATACTTTTATTCATCCACTCAAGTTCAAATGCATTTTTTTGAACTTGTAGTGGATGACAGTGGATGTTAATACAGTTTTTTCATATATTATTCAGTAATTAAATGTAATTAGTAATTAAATTTAATAAATAATTTTAGTTTTTTCAAATATTAATTCAGTAATTAAATTTAATTAATTCATGTTAGTTTTTTAGATTTAAGTTGCATATATCTACCAATAGATGGCGCCAGATAAACTTAAAAAATGAAGGAAAATTATTTATAAAGGACTTTCTGAAATATAGAGGTAAAAAAAGTAAGATTTTTTTTTTTATATTACTTGTTCTTAATAGAAGATATATTTTCCATTAAGAAAATCCCAATTCGGATTCGATGTTGTATCAATGTTTTGTTTCCTTGGCAATGCCAACAGATTAGCGAATCTTATAAAATACTAGATACTCATAATAAGCAGCTGCACTGGATAAAAGAAACAAATGAAATGTTTTTCCAGCTATTGTGCAATTATTTTAGGATCGCATATATATTTATGAATTTAGGTTATGAATGACGTCCATTTATGTCTTTGAATGAATATAACATTATAAAAATCCATCTGCTCCACATAGATAAATGTATATATAAGATCAGTGGTTTTCAAACATTGAAATTGGGCCCAATTTCAATGTTATTTTTTGAAATTATTTAATATATTTAGTTTTCTTGCTATAATAGTTGGTTATAATAGTTTTGTTGTTTGTTATATTAGTTTTGAAATTGGCCCACTTAAAATCTTATAAATAATTGTAGGCGCATTAGATACAAATTTCTATTCTTACCTAAAACAAGTATTATAAAAACAAATTTTTACAGTCAATTCCTTCTTTTTTTCATTATATTGCAGAAAGTCCTTTATAAATAATTTTCCTTCATTTTTTTAGGTTTATCTGGTGCCATCTATTGGTAGATACATGCAACTTAAATCTAAAAAATTTAATTAATTAATTAAATTTAATTACTGAATTAATATTTGATAAAAACTGTATTAACATCGAGTGTCCTCCACTACAAGTTCAAAAAAAAAAAAAAATGTATCTGAACTGGAGTGGATGAATGAAAAGTATTTTATGATCGATTGAAAATTTGAACAAGATATGTATAGGGAGAGTGTGAGCTAATAGAAGGAATTGAAAAAATCATCACTTTTGTGTTTAGATCCACAAAACTCTTTACACCTTTAAAAACATCTCTGCAGGTATCCCACAAGGTAATTAAATTTCTCCTTTACTTTTATCAATTTTGTAATCGTGCTTCCTCCTACGCACTGGCAAGAGCGCCTCCTGTGTCGTCCAGGAGAAATGGTTAGTAGGCCTCGAGACTCACTCGATAGGAAGTACAGCGCAACTTAATGATTAGTTTACAGTCTCTAATCCCCAGCAGAAACATATTTAACGCAATCCTGCGTATTTTATAGCCTACAGACTCTCACCCTAGATTAAGTATATTTCGCTCCCCTGCGTGTACCTGAGTATCGGCTTAGAAGTGGAATCCTTGCATAAAGCTATAATTATCTGTCTTTAATTGTGTTAAATAGTGCATGTCTCTAATTGTATGCGTGTAGTGTTTATGCGCGTGCCAATAAAGCTGTGAGTTCTCCAACCTATGCCTCAAGTATCTCAACCCAATCACACGCAATTACAATTCAGTTGCCTAACCTGCATACCACAATATTTATTTAGGATTTTCCTACTCACCCTAATATTCTAACTGCATTATATAAGAAAGTGACATTGCGTTTATGTGTAAAAGCAAAAATGAAAATTTTATTATCAGTGTAATCAACAAACAACTCGAAGTAATAAATAAATGGTTCACTAAATGCCAATTAGTGTAAACAATGAGGTCCTCTTTTCCGAAGGTAATAAATAAACCAGCAACTGAAATTAATGATGAAGTCATTTCTTGGAGTAAACAAATAAAATGTCTCAGTATTATCTTTGACCAGAACTTAACTTGGATACCAGACATTCTATAAGTCGAAAAGAAGTTTCGTAATTGTACAAAATCTCTTTTTACCACTAATTAGTAAACTCTGAGCAGGAAAAAAATTCTCTTATACATCTATGTGGAGACTTATTATTACTCAGGCATGTCTGGCTTAGACCAACACTGTAAATATCAACACACTCGACGCACAGCAAAATTTAATTATCCGTTAAATAGTATACGCAAAAGCAAAAATGATATACGAACAATAAAAGAATTCCATCATGACATTAACCTTCCTACTCTTAAAACTTTCATTAAAGACATTTCTGTTAAATTTTTTTAATATTCTTTAAAATAATGATGATGGTGATCATCATCATCATCATCCGTCTGCCTACTAACAGATTTCGAGACGGGAGATGTTGTGTTTTTTATGGGGTGGGCTTGTCAGCTCTACGCCCGACGCTCTACAGTCATATTAATCGGAGACCTACTGTTTAAAAAGTGCATTCTGATATAAGTGCAAATATCCACAGCACCGAGCGGATGAGCGTTAGACACTCGGTCATAAGGCCCCTAAACACTAGTAGTAGTACTACTACACCACACCACACCACATCACTGTGCCTGAGCTGAGTTGCCCCTATACAGTTTGGGAATGATGTGGGGGAGAAGTTTGATTGGGTTCTGTGACGCTCTACAGTCATATGAGAACGAGACCTACGGCTTAAAGTGGATTCCGAACCCCTACAAACATCCTTGGCACCACTGGGACTCGAACCCCAAACCTCTGTCATTGAGCGCCAGAGCGCTAGCCACTCTGCCGCCAGGCCCCTAAATAGATGATATTAGAGAGTTTTTTGCGTACCGTATTTTTTATCGTCCGATATTTTTTCTCCCTAGCTCGCATGCTCATAGGAAACATTATTACAGATACGCATGCGCAATTTCCTATGAGCATGCGCGCTAGGGAAAAAAAATAACGGAGTCCAACATACGGTATGCAAAAACTCTCTATTATTGAACTCTCTATTAAAGAAACTTATACTGCTTTACAAGAAACTTTATTTTACAAACACCCCACCATCCCCAACAGAACGTTAAATGTCTGTGTAGAATCCTGCTATGATTCTGAATTCTTATTTGATGAAATGCTTGTTTTTATAGCACCTAAATATTTATTTAATTCCAGTACCACCCTTCTTGTAATTTAATTAATTTATGTTTGCATTTCTAGGCATAAGCTAAAATTTTGTTAACTAGACTCTCTCATACAGGAGATGAAGACGGGAGGTGGGTTAATTTCTCCAATATTTAGTTTCTACCGTCATATTTCACTGCATTTCTTTATTTCTCCGCCACTTCCATTTGAAACGTTTTGTGATGTAGGCCAAAAACTGCTGCTAGGGCTTCCAGACAAGAAAAGAATCACTAATCGCCTTAAGGGATTTCCTCTCTTATCCGGGATTTGTTGGGAAGCCTTCCTCTGAGCTTGTTAGCTGCCCGGGGAGGGGGACAGCAGACGACTTTATCTGGTCATCATGAATTGCGAACTGTGTAAAGGGTTTCTTTCCATTACATATTCCAGGGCAGATGCTAACTGCACTTTGTTTTTGTATTTGCTAAATAATGTAAATAATTCGAGATTTCACATCGGAGAAAAAGGCGCTAGTTGAAACTTTGCAGTTGCAATTGCATTCACTAAAATCGGACTGCGGTGTAATTATTACTGAAATTAGTTGCAATAAAATATTTAATTTCATTGCAGCCATTGAATGTAGTTGTAGACAAAATAAAAACATTATGGTGTCAGAAGTCAGTCCTAAATATATCTTTGGATTGATTGACCAAATATAACCTTGAATTTATTGTTAGTAAATTATTCTCACAGGCTAAGTAGAATGATTCAGTAACATTAGAATAATTCATTATTTGATTGTAGTAAAAAAAAAAAAAATATTTTTAATACTTTCAATTAATTAAATAATAACACTTAAATTCAGTTGAATAATGCGTAGTGTAAAGCAAAAAATTTTTTTGACCTTGAATTTGGTATGTACCATTATTTAAGTGATTATTAAGAACAATATTAATAAAAGGGTTTCTAAACATATATTATTAAAAGCCTAAATGACGCAAAAAAATACAATATACTGTACCGTTCATTATAAGCTTTTTAATAAAATTTTATCTAATTTTTAATTTTTAAAAAATATTTTAACTATAAATCTATTACAACAGTACCCAAAAAAAAAATTTTTTTGAATCATTTAACTTTAATGTAATCCCATTTTTGAAATATAAAAAAAAAATTATTATAAAAGCGTGTTTTTTAAAAAAAATTAAAAAAAAAAATTGAAATTATTTTCTTTAAAACTTTATTATGTTGCAAAGTCGTGTGAAAGCCCAAATATTTGTGTTACTATAAGTATTTGAATTTTTATACTTCTTTTCATTGGCGCAACAGCCCCATGGTGGGCCAAGGCCGTCTGCATACTGGCAGATTTCAATATAGGGATTTACGCTTTACGATCTACAGTCATATTAGACCAGGATTTACGGTTTAAACTGGATTCAGAACCACTACAGGCATCCATGCCTCCTCTGAGACACGAACTGGAAATCTGCGACACTAGGAGCCAAAGTGCTAGTCACTCTTTTATCAGGCCCCTTTGACCTATATTGGTTACTTGAAATTTACTTTGTTGTTGTTGTGACTAATCCTCAGTGCCCAGAAGTGCGGGACAGACATGAGATGAAGAATTTCCCTCATGGATGGAGAGAAAGAGGTCAGCCTTTGTTTTGATGAAGCACCCGTAGGTAGAAGTTTAACTTGACTCCGTGACGCTCTTTGCAGTCATATGAAACCGTTTTCTATGGCTTAAAGTGGATTCGAAACTACTCCATGGCACCATCAGGAATCGAACCCGAAACCTGTGGCACCGAAAGCCAGAACGCAAGACATTCGGTCATTCAAGCCCAATTTAGTTTATTTGGCTTCATTAGTGAACAGACACTTCAGAATTTTATAGAAAAAACAATAGCTTAGTTAATATTGAATGTTTTTCATCAACATTTTTAGCTAACATCTTTACACTTCTCAAATTATTTTATTTATATATTAAAATTTATTTTTAGAAAATCATCAGTTAAAAAACAATAGAAATATCATTTCACAAAATTCAATGAGTGTATTTACACTCAAGAGCCAAAACATTATGACCACCCCTACATTTTGCAATGAACTCGCCTGGATGACGTGGAAGGCACGTGATCAGGTGGAAGTGGTATTTAACTGGTATTTAAGTGGTGGTATTAATCCATGCCAAGGCGGGTTGAAGCTGTGTTGCGCGCCAAAGGTGGGCCAACTCGTTATTGACAGGTGGTCATAATGTTTTGGCTCTTGAGTGTAAATATTATATTAAAAATCAGAAAATGCCACAATATTTTAATAAATTAATACTTCATAGGATATTCTTTTATAAATCACAAAACTTTTTAATCGATTTTTATATTTCAATTCCCGAAATGGTTTATGAATCAATAATGTTCTGGCATCATTTTTTTTTGCAGTTTCTTGTTTCGGTTTTTATATTTCGGCTTCTTATTCTAAACTTCCATTTTTCAGCGAATTTGTAAATTAAAAATACATCCAACAAGGAGTATTTGAATGATTTTAGGACGTACTAAAATATCAAAGATCAATTTTGAGCACCAACAACAGATCAATATTGCCTCCAATACTCAAATTTTGGCTGATTTCTTTGAAGGGTATTTTAAAATATTAAAATAAAGTGGTCCACTGCAACACCAACAAACATCGCTTCTGTATATTAATAATGCACATATAAGACCTTCAGCGGAAAAAAAAAAATTACATTCATTTTTCGTTATTCCAAATAAGTTTTTTGGACTCCCCCTTTCTTGTATCTTTATTTGATATTCAGCTTTCATTTATGGATGTGGCATCATTCCAGTAAAATAATGGTCTATTTAAATTTCGCAAAGGCCCTTACTCCTTACACTTTTATAAAAACATTAATAAATTAAATAAAAATTGTAACCGTGTTTCCTCCGGCGCACCTCAAGAGCCCTCCCTGTGGCGTTCGGGAGAAATGGTCAGTAGGCCTCGAAACCGAAACGCTTACCAGAGAGGAGGTACAGCACAACCGGCGCTGCGGCGGAGAAACACTGTGCTGCTTTGTACAACGCAATCACGCGCTTCTGTAGAGAAACGATTAGTTTGTAATCTCTCATCTCGAGAAGAAATATATTCAACGCAACCCTGCGTATTAGTTAGTCTAAAGACTCTCACCAGGGGAGGAAATATATTTCGCACATCCAGCGCGTACCTGAGTATATTTATTTTCGATTTAAAAGTGGAGTCCTTCTCCAAATCTATAATTATATGTCTTTAAATGTATTAAATATTGTATGTGTGGTATTTGTGCGTGTGTCAATAAAGCTGCGTGTTCTCAAACCTGTGTCTCAAGTATCTCAACCCATCCCCACGTTATAAATCCAGAGTTGCTCCAACCTACAACACTACAAAATAAAAAAATTTAAAAATAAAAACTGATTATAAATACGATGATTAGAGATTAAAAAAAACACATTAAAATTGAGTATTAAAATTTTTTATTGAAATCTATAGAAAGTTTCGCATTGATTAATATTGGATTTTTGAAAATTTTCTTGGAATATATCATTGTTCATGATGAGTAAGATTCGGCAGGCGATCACTTCGTTCCTCATTTTCAATCTGAATATTTTCTTTGAAGTAATTGTGACAAGCAAAAAGTGACAGATTGCTAAAAAATTTTCTAACAAAAAAATTTAACAAATTTATCTCATTTATGATTGTTGAATGGCCGAGTTTGGCGCTCGGTACCACAGGTTTCGGGTTCGAGTCCCGGCAATGGATTTAGTGGTTCGAATTCATTTAAATGATAAAGAAATTAAATGTTCGCGCCCGCCAAAGTGAGTATCAGCGCTTGCCTTCATTGTTTATTTCTGCATTGGAACAGAAAAAAAAAAATGATAAAGAAAATAAATGTTTCCAACATCTGTCATTGTTTCTGCATTAGCTTATTTAAAAAGACTATATTTATTTTTAAAATAATCTTTAAAGAATGAAACCAAACGATATTTAAAAATGCTGTTAACCATTTAAATAAATTAAAGTTGATATTTTTAATAATAAATTGATCAGAAAAAATGTTGTTGTGTATAAAATTTTGTTGTTCGTTTTTTTTTCTCCCTATTTGTTGGTTTTTAATTTGCTTAAAAATATTCAGTTAATATTTAAAAGCTATACATTGTTTTAATTAGAATAGAAAAATGAATTAAAAAATATTATTATGCATTTCTTTAAAATTTAACCACTATAATGTTTGTTTTTCTGAAAATTGTTATGGGAGCCATTTTTTGTTGTTGTTGTTGTTTAACATCGGTAGGTTATAGTTTTCACTTTGTATTTTTTTTTTTTTTCAAAATGGATTATATTTTTAAAAAAATATATATTTTATTTTTCTATGACTTTTTGCGATTTGTTTTCATCTTTATTTATCCGTTTTTATTTTTTTTTTAAAAATATATAAATCACCATAATGTTTTTTTTCTTCTGGAAAATTCTTAAGTTTTATTGGGCGCCATTTTGTTGTTACTGTTGTTGAACATCGGTAGTTTAATAAGGTAGGTTCGGTAATTCACTATTAATTTTTTTTTTCAAAACCGATTAGACTTAAATAAAATTTTCTATTTTTCTTTTTCTATGTTTAAATCAATTCGCGGCCAAATTTGAGCAATATCTGAGTTGGTGAAATTAAAAGGGCCCGAGTTTATTTGAAGCTAGATAGCCAGATTATGTATATTTTCTTTGAAAATCAAATTATTATTTCTATTGTATTTTTAAACTGAATTAAGAATTTAAATTCCAACAATAATATTATAAACTTTATGAATTTTGGAAAATAACGATCAGTGCATATATACTTGAAGAATTTTAAATAATCGTAATTTATAAGTTTACAAACAAGGTGAAATATTTTAAGATATTTGTTGAGTAGATTTTTAAAAAATACTGCATTTTACACCAAAAAAATTTCAAAAATAATAATATTTATGTGTTTAGAATAAAATCAATCATAAAAAAATGACAGAAAACTTGGTTGAATTTACATCAGAACTATATGAAACAAAATATTTTTCTTTTTTGTTCTAATGCAGCTGGCAAACACTTAGACAGTTGTTTTGGATGCCTTAAGGCAAATGCTGCACCGATGTTACTCATTTAGCACTACCCAGGAGGTGCGTGTAGCTTGAAGATAAGCTACGGACGCGGAGTAACACTACCTCCGCAACGCTCTACGATCATGTTAGACCCGGAATCTACGATTTAAAGTGGATTCCGAACCACTACAAACATACATGGCACCGCTGAGACTCGAACCCTGTGGCACCGAGCGACACAGCGTTAGCCAATCGGCCATTCAGGCCTTGAAATAAAAAAAAAAAAAACAGTCCTAATAAAAAACATTACATTTATAATATTTTGTTAACAATAATTTGATTGTTATTGATTGGGCTTATTTTAACATCGTTTATTCATTTTAAATTTAACATTTTCTATAGGATATAATTGAGTTAATTTCTTACAAACAATGTTAAAAATATTTAAGATTATTTTTATTAGTTTAATTTTTATTTATTTATTAAAATATTGTTTTATATATTTTAATGTTTTGAAGAACTTTTATAATTTGTATAGTAATAAAAGATTTTATCAAAAATAATTAAATAAAATTTTTAAAAAAGTGGTTAATTAATAAAAGAGAATAAATAGTTTTTAGGGTACGTTATTTGAGTGTTGTTCATATATACATATTTTATTTTTTTTTATTCATTTATTATTATTTGTTTTTATTTTTTAAATTTATTTACAAATATCTAAAGAAAAAAAAAATAAACAAATAAAATTTTTCATTTAAAAAATAAGAAAATATTTACTGAAAAGAAAATTAAAAATTTAATTCTTCACAGAAAATCCACATTTATCTTCTAATTTTAATTAAAATAAACGAAATTTCTTTGTTTTTCTTTTAAATTATTTTTTAAAAAGCGTTCCTTTTACTTAACTAGCAAAATATCTTTATATTTAATGAACAATTTTTTATCAAATTCTTTTTATTTAGAACAAACAACATCTTGCAATTACTTTACAACAACTTTATTTACAACAATCTTACAATTACTATAATTACAATATATTTTAAATTTTACTTACAAATATGTAAACGAAAAATTTTTCCTTTAAAAGTAAGAAAAAAAATAATGAAAAGAAAATTAACAGTTTAATTCTTCACAGAAAATCTATATTTATTTTCTAATTTTAATTTAAAAAAAAATTAAATTTCTTTTTGTTTTTCTTTTTTATATTATTTTTTAAAAAATGTTCCTTTTACTTAACAAATCTGTTTATAGTTAATAAATTTTTTATCAAATCATTTTATTTCAGAATAAATAACCTCACAAAAAAAAGGAAAATATTTAGTTGACGATACAAACTGAAATCGTAAGATAACTGAAGAATTTAAGAACGGAACTTTTGTTACGGAATCAACAGTGATTCTTACGAAATATCTGAGAATATTCTTTTCTTTTAAAAAATATATAATATAAAATAAAAAATATATATGTAAAAATATATTTAAAAAATGTAAACAATTAAAAAAATTTTTAATTCGGTTTTTTTGTTTTTTAAATATAATAAAAAAAATTTTTTTTTCAGTTTACAAAACTTTCATTTTTACTTTGGATTCACTCCATTCAAAAAACAAATTCAACAATAGAACCCGAATAAATTTTTTTACCTTTCTTTATTCAGTAATATAAACATGAACAATTAAAAAATATTTTTCTAAATACTAAAATAAGAACAAAAATTTTAATTTCTGGTTGTTTGTGTTGATATATTAACAGAATCGAATTTTATTAACTATTTTTTATTAAGTAAAAACATAATTTTTTAATTCTCTTTTCTTTCTTTCTTATGTAATCAAATGAACACAAAATTCGAAACTTTTTGTTTAATGTTTCATTTTTTATTTCGGATTCTCTCAGTTTAAAATAAATTCAACAATTGAACTTCAATAAACTTTTTTTTTTTCCTTTTTTATTTAATAACGTAAACATAAACTATTAAGAGCATTATTTTAAAATAATAAAATAAGAATACAATTTTTAATTTCTGGTTGTTTGTGTTGCTATATTAACAGAATCGAATGTTTTAACTATTTTTTATTAAGTAAAATAAATGAAATATTACTTAACTTTTGTTTCTTTCCTATGTAATCAAATGAACACAAAATTCGAAACATTTAAAAAAATTTTTTTTTTTCATTGAATTGTCTGAATTGTTTCTATTCAAAACGAACCGAACAATTCAAATTCTACTCTCGCACTTTTCCCTCGCAATTGATTCGATAAAGTGAAAATAAACATGAAGCATTTCAAAAACAAAAACAAACAAAAAAAATTCGTCACGTTTATTTTCGATGGGGGGGGAGGTGAAAGTTGAAGGAGCATCAGGCCCCTAAACAATATCTCAGAGGGAGAAATTAAAGGGACCTGTGTTTATTTGAAGTTAAATAATCAGTTATCTACGTTTTCTTTGAAAAATCAAATTATTATTTTTGCTATTTTTTTTTTTTTAAATGAATTAGGAATTTAAAATTCGAACAGCATTCTGAACTTTACAAAGTTTGGAAAATAAGGATTCGTGCATTGCTGATTCTTACGGAATATCTAAGAATAATATTCTGTTATTTTTTTACGGAATAACTTTTACAAAATTTAAACAATTTAAAAGTAACTTAAATTCTAATTAATAAAAATAATAAATAATAAAGATAAAAATAATTTTTTTTTTGCCACTAAATAAAAAAAAAAATGTTCCCAGTTTGCAAAACTTTCATTTTTACTTCAGATTCTCTCTGTTTAAATTAAACTCAACCATTGAACCTGAACAAACTTTTTATTTTTCTTCTTTATTCAGTAGAAAAAGTATGAACTATTAAAAATTAGTTTTTAAATAATAAAAACAAAATTTTTGGTTATGTTGCTATATTAATGGAATCGAAGGTTTTAACAATTTTTGTATTAAATAAAAATAAGATTTTAATTTACTTTTGTTTCTTTTTACTATGTAATCAAATGAACTCAAAATTTAGAACTTTTTCCAATGTTTCAACTAAACTAATATGCGGAATGTCTTTAAAGAATTTAAAAATAAATTCAACTATTGAATTTGAATAAACTTTTTTTCCTTCTTTATTCAGTAAATAAACATGAACTATTAAAAGTATGTTTTTTTAAATAATAAAATAAGAACAATTTTAGTTTCTGGTGGTTGTGTTTATTAATTGAATCGATTATTTTAACTACTTTTTATTAATGAAAAAATATTTTAATTCATTTTTCTATCTTTTCCATGTAATCAAATGAACACAAAACTTGAAACTTTTTTTTTAATGTTTCATTTTTTACTTCGGATTTTTCTCTGTTTAAAATAAATTCAACAATTGAACATGAATAAATTGTTTTTTTTCCTTTTTATTCAATAATGTGAATATAAACTATTAATAAATGAAACTATAAACTATAATAATTTTTTAAAATAATAAAATAAGAACAAAATTTTTAATTTCTGGGGATTGTGCTGCTAGATTAATAAAATAGAATATTTTAACTATTTTTTATAAATTAAAAATATTTTACTTAACTTTTGTTTCTCTCTATGTAATCAAAAGAACATAAAATTTAAAAACTTTATTTTATGTTTCTTTTGTCACTGAATTGTTCTATTCAAAACGAACCCAACAATTCAAATTCAACTCTTCCATTTTCCCTCTCACTTGATTCGATAAAATGAAAATAAACAGGAAGCACTTTCAAAACAAAAATCGTCAGTTTATTTTCGGGAGGGAGGGGAAGGGTAAAAGTTGAAACGAGCGAGAGAGGGAAGTGATACCGTAGACGGCCGCTAGGGGGCGCTTAAAGGCAATAACTTGGCGCGGAGTTGTTTCGGAGTGGAATATCTCGTGGGCGAAGCGAGAGAGAGAGTTGATGTTGAGAGCAGCGTTTTCTTAGTGTATGAGAGCGCGGGTTTCGCAATCGGTTATGTCTCAGACCGGGTTCCAATCTCAGACGGAACTAGGCTCACTTGTGTTTTCGCAGGCTTTTGCATGTATGGTTGGACAGTCATTGTCTTTCTCGTCTTTAGCTTCTCCTACTCGATGCAGTCAACAGGTAAGGGACCCTTTTTTTTTTTTTTTTAAATAAATGTTATCATTGGATGTTTTTTTAAATTTTGGCACATTTTTATCCTGTTTAAATATCAACAAATATGTATAATATATAATATAATATTATATTATTCATATAATATAATATTTGTTTGAAAAACTTAAAATATATGAATAATATAATACATTTTAATAACTATAAGATTACTTCCTATTATTTGATATTAAAGATCGTTTGTCAAAATCTGTATCTTTTGAACCATTTAACATTAATAATTCTTTTAACCATGATATAATTATTTTTAAATTGTTTTAATTTGATACATGTTTAAAACTCGCAAAAAGTGCATTTAATAGCAAGTTAAAATATTTTTCGTATGTAATCCGTCATTAAGATGCCACGAAATGTTTTTAAACGATAAATCTTTAAAAAAAATTTATAACATCTTGAAAGTAATTAAAACTGCCCTTTTAAAATGGGTGAAATTTATTTGCAGTTCAAATAATTGTATTATATTATTTTAAGTTTTTATTACAACTGCTAAAAATGGTATTGATAATAAAACGAAATAGATGCTAGTAAATATATAAAAGATGCTTGTTTTTAATTTCGGAAAATTCTCAATATTAACATTTATACATATATATGCGAATAATTTAATTTTGGCAATAATTTAACAATATCTGTATCTTTTGAAAGTTTTTCATTAATGAATATCGATAATATTCTTTTAACTATTTAAAAATTTTTACTTGCCATACGTTTAAAACTCGAAAAGTGCATTTAATAGCTTGTTAAATTTTGTTTTATGCAATCTGCCATTAAGATGCAACAAATTATTTTTAAACGAGAAACTTTTTTTAAAAATTTATAGCATCTTGAAAGTAACTAAAACTTTTTAACATGGATCGAATTTATTTGCAGTTTAAATAATTGTAATGCTTTATTATTTTGAGGTTTTATTATTGTAAATTAAATATAATAATGGTTATGTATTTTATTTTTTATTTTATTATTAAAATATGTTATTTTATTACAGACAGTTAATATTAGTAATAAACCAAAATATAATATGTTATTATTAATAATTATTGTTTTATATATATGTTTTTAATTTCGTAAAATTTTCAACAAAAAAAATTTATTTTTCTAAAAATGATTTCATTATAGATATAAAATTTTTGCAACATCTCGCAGTTTTAAAATTTGCTTGATATTTATAATTTTTTTCTAGAAGTTTTCATCCATTTTAAAATTGTGTTTAGAAATGTATGAAATAAAAGAGGACTGTTTGAAAATTTCACGATACAATGCGTGTCATATCTCATATTTGCATATTCAATATTGCCAAAACTTTTTGGTTCCTATTATATGAAATTTTACAGACTTCAATCGGAATGCGATTTAAAAAATTTTTTTATGAAAATAAATGAAATAGTACAGAATAGTTTCAAGGAGTTTTATGAGGAAAAAATGAGAAAGGGTTGGTCTATTTTTCCTTCCATTAAAATTATTAATTGTTTAATTTTGTGGTAGAAACAAAATACAGGAACTGTAACAATACATACAGAAATATATATAGAAAAATATTTTTGAACTGTAACTAGGTTTAACTATAACTGTTACTAAAGATAACTAAACTGCAATATCATTTTTATGGAGTATGCATGATTTTTGAAAATAGTGCCGAAATAAAGCTTACGCACTTTAATAATATAGTAAACACTATTTATAACTGGCAAGTTGAATTTATATACACTAATGATGCAAAAAATTAAAAACACTTATTTGTGTCATTTTTTGTATTACAATAGAACTGTTTTCTTCATATTTTATAAAACTATTTAGTGATTAATTATTTTTTGTAAATCAGATTTTTTAAATTTGGAATATTTTTATGCAGTAACCTATTCGACTTTTAATTAGCAGAATTAATTAAGTTATTTCAACCTCAAATTAAGTAATTAATTTGTTGTGAATTGAAACTTGCAAAAACAATGTTCCATTATTTTTTTTTTTTTTATCAACACATCTTATGTTTTTATATTTTACTGATTGAAATGACCTACATTGACATTTCTAAACTAAGTTATATTTTTTTTTATGTCTGATTCATTATTATATTATTCTAGATTCGTTGACTTAGTGAATTTGTTTCATTAGAAAGACATTTTTCTTGACTATTTGATTGATGCAAAATTAGAGTTTAGGTTTTAAAAAATTAATCATTAGTTACAATTATAAATTTAGTAGTATAAAAGTTAATGACTTTTGTGTTTTATACTTTTCATGAAAGCAAAGTGTGGTAAAAGTATCATAAATTAATAAGAACTTATTTTTCTCCTTAAAAAATGCTGCTTTATCTTACATGAATAAAAAAAAGGAAATTTAAAGTTAAAAAAGAAGAACCCACCCTAATGTTGAACTTAGAGGTGAAGAAATCCTATTTTATTCACTTTGTGAATCAGACTTGATGTACGGGATACTTTTGCAATTACGCTTAAACGTAAATTTCCACCAGATGCTGAAATCTTCCGATAAATCAGATGATAATTGTACAAAATGTGATAATATATGGATGTAAATCTTAACTGGATGTCGAAATATACGGATCTTGATGTAAAATTCGA
This sequence comes from Caerostris extrusa, assembly GCA_021605095.1. Taxonomy (NCBI): domain Eukaryota; kingdom Metazoa; phylum Arthropoda; class Arachnida; order Araneae; family Araneidae; genus Caerostris; species Caerostris extrusa. Next base: position 19,171 of record BPLR01009223.1, read on the forward strand.
GATCAAGGTCTTTATTCCATGGTACCTGTTTCAATTATTTTTATGGTACCCAGTTATCATACCCATTAATTCTCGATGGAAATTCCCCTGGAGATAACCCAGGAATCCGTTATTTTGTCTTCAACCTCAAAAAAAAAAAAAATCGCCATGATAGCGGATGTTTTATGGTTTGAGTTTTGTATCTCGTCGAATGAACGTATAGATCTTTTGCCTTTGTCAGGGGTTATGTGACTGTGAAGTGTAAAGGATGACGTCTTGGAGATTATGCTCGTCTTTTAGGAGTCCAGTTGGTCTTTGGTTCCTGGCAGTTTCACTTTAAATGATGACAATTCTGGTCTATATCACCAGGTCTCATCTGATCGATCTATACTAGGTCTCATGGGGTCGACGAATTTCTAGAAAAAATTGAATATTTACTAGGTTGCCCAATCAGATCTCCAGACTTATATAATATAGCGCGCATGCCTGAGTTGCTCCTGAGAGAGCAGTTACAAATCCTCCTTAACTGTCAAGAATCGTTTAAGACTTGAAAGACTATTGCTGGAGAAGTACTGTCGACTCCTACAAAGATTCATTAACTACCTGATTTCCAATATGAATAGCCATATAATTGCAAGATGGGACCATATATATGTTCGATATTGTATATACCGATGTATGTTCGATATTGTAAAAGTTTATTTTAAACCTTCAAACGCTGAGGTATTACGCAAGATAATATTGTATGGTGTTTTTTTTTTGTGCTGTGTTAATACCTGTCAATACCTAATTTCATTAAAAATCGGTTTACCATTAAATAAAGATAATCAACCAAAATTTGAAAACTCGCTTAATTTTAATACCAATGCATTATAACTTACATTTCTGTTGACTAGGTGATTGGATCAATTTAAATGTATTGACATTAAAACCAAGTTATATATATAACAGTTTAGCCGATTATACACTTATATTATAGAAGTTAGAATTTCATGTAAGAACAAAACGCATAATAGCCATCTTAAAAATAAAACGCTTTTCACACGAATTGTTTTTCTTTGAGAAAAAAAAAATCGATAATAAGCGTTGAAAGTGTTCAAGGAAACTAAAAACTGATCAAGGACAACTGAAAAAATAATTAAGGAAACAGAAACCCTTCTATCCAAACAATACTCATAATTTTTATGGGTATAAAAACACTCTTGTTTAATATATAAGTATAAAACATTTTTGAAAAGAATTTAGCTACTAATTTTTAGTTATAAGAAATTCCAGCTAATATTAGTCTTTTATATGCAACTATTATTAGCAATGTATTCGAAGGTTTATTAGCGATATGATTTTTTGAACTCAATTGCTGGTATTTAAATTATTTTTTATCATAATATTCACGCAAGTAACATAATAATTTCCTTATGGAAAACGAATGTAGGAGCATTTTATTTGCAAACTATTTATTTGGAGTTGTGTGTCATTCTGAACGAATTAAAACAACTTTTGAAACAAAAATAGAATTCATAAGTGATGTATTTAAAATTGTGAGGTACTAGTGAACATTTACTATTTAGGGAAATAAAAATTCAATTCTCTCATTAATAAAAACTTTTTACCTACATACAATTTTCGTTTTTGTTTGAGAAAAACCCATGATGGTGAGAAATGACAAGGAATGAACTCCATGAAACAATGAGAAAATCCATCGCCTTGCTATTGCGAAAGTTATTTGCTTTTGTATGCTACAATCGTTTTCTAGGTGTTCGGAATTTGGTTAGATTCTTCAAAATATTTTTAATCTTTTGATTTGATCGACTTAAGTATTTATTGCAACTCATTAAATAACTTTAAAATTTACTTCTTTAGGCTTAAATTGTCGAAAAATTATAAAATTATATAAATTATGTTAATCATTTATAGAATTATATAAATTAAATCCCGTATATATGTGTATGTATCGTATTTTTGTGTTACAAATAAATGTACTATACAAGTTATTGTTCTAAAATATTTCATCACTTAAATTTTATCTAATATTTTCTAAAATATCCTTTTCCAAAGTGAAAATATTTTTCTTGCTATTTAGCAGTATTGTACTCTATGAAAATAAGAAATTCCAGATAGATTTTACACACTCATTTAAAAATATTAAATATTATTCAATAAAATACATATGTTATAAGCGAACTAATTCATAAATCATTATTATTATTATTATTATAATAAATAAAAAATACGAAAAATATAATAAATAAAAATAATAATAGTAAATAAAAATACGGAAAATAAATAAAAATATGAAAAAAATAATAAATAAAAATACGAAAAATAAAAAAATAAAAAATAAAGGGTGCTATTATGGAAGAACTGATCTGTGATAATGTTAGATAATTGTTTAACAATATTAATAGGATATAAAAGTAAGAAATACAATTTTAATCAACAAAAGTTAAAAAATGAAGAATTATATATTTGTTTTATGTTAATTTCTACTTGCATATAAACATTAAGACGAAAATTTTTTTTTAAATAAGCGTAAAATATGAATGCACATCGAAATATTACGGTATTTTATTTATAAAAATAGCTTCAAGATATTCAACAATTTTAAAAATAAACTGAAAAGTATTAAAGTAAAATAATATACATAGAAGTAGATAAAATATGAAGATCGTTTGCTATTTAATCTATCTGCCATTATAATAGTCTGTTATCTCTTATGCACTCTTTTTAGAATCAAAATGACAAATGGCTTAAACAAAAGGCGCATTTAAATATCAGATCTAGTAAACATAATAAAAAGCCATTTAAAAAGATGATGAAAAAATGCATTTACAAAATTGTTTGCATTTATAAATAAGACTATGCAACATTATTTGCATATATATAGCTCTATAAAGAATTTTGAAATGTTAAAAAATTTTCAAAGATAATTATTGCATACAAAGAAAACATTTTCTTACGAAATATTTGTTTGGTTTTAGGATAATAAACTTTATTATTTATTCTAAATTTTAATAAAGAAAAATAACAATTTTTAACCCCAGACAAAATTTGTATGTGGAAATTAATAGTTTAAAAACCCTAAATGAAAGAAAACCCTAAAATCGTTTGCTTGATCATATAATTGATTAGAAACATTTTTCATTTGCAATTTAGTTTTTATATTTTTACACCATTTATTTTAAAAAATGCTTATTTAATGCAAAGTTAATTTTTTTATCGTTTTCATTTTATAGTTCGGTTTTGTTATTTTTGTATCAATTCAAATATGTGATTACTTTTCTGCAAATCTAAAATTTAATTATTAGTTTTGTCTGTATGCAGTGGAAATAATAAACATATTTCACATACTATAATAATATTAGATATGCATTTGGTGTATTTATCAATTATATTTTAGCTTCGGTTCTTTAGCTAACTAATAATAATGAATCCAAATTATGTATTTGAATGTATATTGTTTCAGATTTTATACTTTGAAAAAAGTAATAAAAGGAAAATTGAATCTTTTTATTTAGAAAATAAATCAGCACACTTGT
>BPLR01009224.1:0-45105 GCA_021605095.1 Caerostris extrusa
GAAAATAATGATGATTACCAGAATAATATACTATTCCTACACATTGTAATTTAAGCGAGAATTACCAAAGAACTTAATTAATATACTATTATACACAATGCCAAATAAGCAGTTAATACCAAAACATATAAAGAATAATTCATCAAACAAAACAGGATCATAATATTTGCAGATCCAATGTTATTCCAACACATTTTGATCAACACTCTCCAAAAAGATACTTACCGTGTCGTTAATTTTCCCAACAGTATCCTGCAAGGTTTTCAGGACAGTGCATAGGAATATCCATTTGCATTATCTCAAAATTTTGAATAAATGTGTGCTCAACTGATACTTACAAATTCACTTCTAATGGTGTTCATTTAAGATAAATTACTAAGCGTTATAAACATTCGATCTTGGGGGAAACAATTTATCAAACTTATCTATTATATACAGCTAATAAACTGGTCATGCTCAATCGATCAATAGTGACCGTTAAACTAGTTTATTTAAATAGAGCTTTCGAGAAATATCCAGGTAAAGTAATCTAGAACAGAAATCCCAAACTGCAGTCACCACTTTTACATATCATTTTACAATATATAATTGCTAATTTTTTAAAGATTTTCGCATTTTCATGGAAAATTAAAACGGAAAACTTGATTAGTTATCATTTTTAATAGAGAGAGTTATCTTTTATGAATTATTTACACTTGTGTTCACGGCTTGCATATCAGTTCTATAGAATATAACAAAAAATCTATATCTACATAAAAGCTTTATCTCACAATATAAATTACCTAAAACGTGTTCCTTTTTTAAAGTTGGGATAAAATTGTAGGTGTGAATAACTGATCAATATATATATTTGTGAGCAAACAATTTTAGACATGATAATAAGAAAATCTATCAATTAAAACTATTCAACTCGTCAAACAATTATTTTAATCAATAAATTGTTCTACTTGTATAACCATTATTCGTCGAATTGCATTCAAACTATATGTTATAAAATCTACAACATCAAGACATTTTATAAGACAGGTAGGGAAAGTTATAAAGGTATGCTTTTATACTAAACCAACATAATTATGTTTGCTATTTTTAAAAATTTCATTAAGAGTACTTTTTAAAAGTAATTAATAGATTAAATATTTTAAATTAGAAACTTGATTTATTTAACATTTTTTTAAAAGAACTTACTTCATCAAATTGGCTTTACTTTTTAATAAATTATTTTTCATCATTCGTCGAATTGCATTCAAACTATATTTTATAAAGTCTACAATGTCCAACCTTTATAAGACATACAATGAAAGTTATAAAGGTATGCGTTTACACTAAACCAACATAACATTTATTGTACATTTTATAGTAATAGTTAAAAGTATTCCAGATTGCAACAACATATCAACATGTAGTAAAAAAAAAAAAAAAACGAATATTTACAAGAGGAAAGTGTAGAATTCCAACAGCGTTGCAAGAGCATAAAAGGCAAAGAAACGCAGCCTGCCCCATAAAACATCTATAAAGATCTCGCGTAACCCAGAGAATCTTGCCGGAAGGATCTGTAGAAGAAAACGTGCTGCTCTGTATGTATAAAGAGGTCTGATATCAGCCTGCTCGATGTCTGGGACAAAAATCCTTCGGGAGACTTCTGGTGATATGAAAATGTAAGACAGAATATTGCAAATGGACGCCGTATGTATTATGACTTTCAGACGCAGTTGTTATTAATGATGGGGATGCGTCATTCAGAACGTTATTTGAGCTACGTGATGATTTATGAAATGCAAGTACAAAGTGAAGCCCCTATCTGTAACGTATACCGAAACGAGAAGTTTATATTTCAGATTTAGATAGATATATTTTATTCATGAAAATGTATAATAGTTCTAAGTTAATAAGATTTTTAAACCTGTGAATTACGACTTTTAGGATGAATTATATAGGTGCAGGTAGATTACGTAATACATAGAGGCAGATTAGTGAGCAATCTTTGAATAACATTAATATATAAAATATATAAATAAAGTTAAAAAAAAAAATCATAAAAAGTATTGTAAGAAATGTATTAAAAAATTTAAATAAACCTTAAATTTTTTAAAATGATCAAATTAACTGGCTTTGAGGAAAACAAATCAAGATTTAATGTAAATTTAAATATGTACGCGGAAATAAATTATAATTTTGCAGAAAATTTTCTGTAATTCGCATTAAAAAGTAAATTACTATATTTATATAATATTTTTAATTTTTTGAAATTGGCAAATTTTTAAAATAACTAATAGGTTAAATAGTATAATGTTGAAATATGACTTGATTTATTTAAGATTTTTATTAAAAGGTTTGTTACGTAAATAAAATTCAAGTAACAAACAAGTAACATGCCTAATTAAATTCAAAACTATATTTTATAAAAGTCTACAATGTGACAACTTTTTGTAAGACATACAATGAAAGTTATAAAGATATGCGTTTACACTAAAACCAACATAACTTTTATTGTATACTTATAGTAATAGTTAAAAAGTACACCAGATTGCAACAACATATCAACATGCAGTAAAACGAATATGCATAAGAGGAAAGTGCAGAATACCAGCAGCATTAATTGCAAGAGCATTCAAAGGCAAATAAACGCAGGTCTGTTCCCTCAAAAACATCTATAAAGATCTCGCGTAACCCAGAAAATTTGCCGGAAGGACCTTTGTGGAAGAAGACGTGTTGGTCTGGATATTTAAAGAGGTCAGATATTAGCCTGCTGGATGTATGAGACGAATTCCTTTCTCGAGACTTCAGGTGATATGAGAATGTGAGACAGAATATTGCAAATGGACGCCCTATGTATTACGTCTTTCAGACGCAGTTGTTATTAATGATGGGATGCGTCAAATTGGAACTTATTTCAGCTCACGGATGATGATTTATGAAATACAAGTGAAGCCCCTATCTGTAGAGTACGCGGAAACTAGAAGTTTATATTTCCAGATCCTAGATATAAAATTTTCATATACAGTATATATATAATAGTTCTTCTAAGTTAATAAGATTTCTTCTTTTGTAGAGCCATGACTTTGAAGATGACCTCAATTAGGCGCTGGTAGGTGATGTAATTACATAGACGAAGATTAAAGCATTCTTGCATAATATTAATATAATATATAAAAAAAAAAAAATCAAAAACGTACTGTAAGAAAATGTATTAAAACTTAAATAAACCTTAAATGTTTTAAAAAATGATCAAATTAACTGCTTTGAGGAAAACAAATCAAGATTTAATGTAAATTTAAATATACGAGGAAATAAATTATAATTTGCAGAAAGTTTTCTTGTAATTCCCATTAAAAAATTAAATTACTATATTTATTTAAAATTTATTTTTTTTTGAAATTTGCAAATTTTTAGTATAATTACTAGATTAAATAGGGTAATGTGTAAATATGACTTGATTTTATTTAACATTTGAAAGAAATGTTTGGTACCAAATAAAAATTTAGCAACAAACAAGTAACAAGTCTAGTTAAATTCAAAACTATATTTTTATAAAGTCTACACATGTTACAACTTTTATAAGACATACAGTGAAAGTTATAAAAGATATGCGTTTACAGTAAACCAACATAACTTTTATTGTATATTTTATAGTAATAATTACAAATTTCCCTGAGAACAATTCCTTAAATAATTAATAGACTAAATGGGTAACATGGTAATATTATTTGATTTATTGAACATTTTAATTAAAAGGTTTGTTAAAATCAATAAATTTTTTTTACTTAAAAAAAACACACTTTATTTGTATAAATTCATCATTCGTCAAATTGTCCTCAAAATATATATCTTACAAAGTCTACAGTGTAACTTTAATAAGACAAACAAGGTAAGTAAATAAAGGCAAGCATTTACACTAAACCAAAATAATTTTTATTGTATATTTTATAGAAATAATTAAAATTTCGGCTAAGAACTAATTTTTAAAATAATTAATAAATTAAATAGAGTGACGTAGCATTATTATTTTGATTTTATTTAACATTTTTATTAAAAGGTTTATTACTTGAAACAATTATTTTAAATAAAAAGATTTATTTATTTGTGCAAATTCATCAATTGTCGAATTGCACCTCAAAAATATATTTTTATAAAGTCTACAATTTCACAACTTTTATAAGATATACAATGAAAGTTATAAAGGTATGCTTTTACACTAAACCAACATAACTTTTATTGCATATTTTATAGTAATAGTTAAAAGTATAACATACTGCAACAACATATCAACATGTAGTAAAAGGAATATTTATAAGAGGAAAGCGCAGAATACAAGCAGCCTTTAAATGCAAGAACATTCAAATGCAAAGAAACGCGGTTCGCCCCATAAAACATCTATAAAGATCTCAAGTAACCCAGAAAATCTGCCGGAAGGATCTCGTAGAAGAAAATGTGCTAATATGATGGTAATAAAGAGTGTCTGATATCAGCCTGCTCGGATGTCTGGGACGAAATCCTTCGGGAGACTTCTGGTGATATGAAATGTAAGACAGAATATTGCAAATGGACGCCGTATGTATTATGCCTTTCAGACGCAGTTGTTATTAATGATGGGGATGCGTCAAATTCACAGAACACATCGAGCTCACGGATGATTTATGAAACGCAAGTGCAAAGTGGAAGCCCTTATTGTGTAAAATATGGAAACTAGAAGTTTATATTTCAGGATTTAATATAAAAATTTTCGTGTATAAAGTATATGTAATATTCTGGGTAAACGATATTATTTTTATATATTTATTATTCTTTTTTTTTTTAAACAGTATTATGATTTATAGGATGACTTTATGTGGTGCAGGTAGATTACGTAACTACATAGACAAATATTGAATATTTTTTGAATAATATTAATATAATATATAATAAACAATAATAAATAAGTAAAACACAAAAAAATTATTTTAAAGAAAAATGTATTAAAAATTTAAAAAAATTTTTAAATATTTTAAAAATGACTGAAGGGTTTGAAGAAACAAATCTATATGTTTCTTGAATTGTAAATTAAATATATATTTATAGAAAATAACAAATAAATTTAAAATAAATGATTGATTAAATAGTTAATGTGGAGATATTTATATTAAATATTTATATATATTGATTTAATTAACATTTGGGACAAGGCCTTGCTACTCCCAAATAAATTGAAGTAACTAAAACAAGTAACAAGCCCAATTAAATCAAATGGCTGTGCTTTAGATAAAGCCCACAATGTAAGTAGAAACTTTATAAGACATACAAGTGAAAGAGAAAGTATGGTATGTGTTTACACCAAACCAACATAATCTTTACTGCATTTTACGGTAATAATTAAAATTTCCCAAAGAGAAAATTCTCCTCAAAATAATTAATAGATTAAATAGGGTAACGCGGATAATATTATTTCTGATTAATTTAACTTTTTGTCAGTGTATTGTTTGTTTTTCAATAAAATGTTTTACTTTTAAAAAGTTTATTGAATAAATTCTTCGTCGAGTTATATTAAACCATACTTTTATAAAGACAACAATGTAGAAATACCTTTTATAAGATAGGAAGGATTATAAAGTTACAAAGTGGAAAACAAGTTCATGGGGTTTTCAAACTTCAAATGATTGGTAGTGGTATTATATTACAATAAACTAATACTTTAATAAACTGTCTAACTTAACAACCATACTTTTTATTGCATTTTATAGTAATAGTTAAAGTATACCAGATTGCAACAACATATCAGCATGTAGTAACGAATATTTATAAGAGGAAAGATCACCAGAATACCAGCAGCGTTAAATGCAAGAGCATGCATTCAAAGGCAAAGAAACGCAAAGTCTGCCCCATAAAACACCTATAAAGGATCTCGTGTAACCCCAGAAAATCTTAAGCCGGAAGCGATCCTCTGTGTAGTAAGTATAACGCCTTGGATATATAAAAGGTCTGATATCAGCCTGCTCGGATATTTAGGACGGAACCTTTCGGGGAAAGTAGGGGTGATACGAAAACAAGACAGAATAATACGGCAAATGGACTTACAACGTATTACGCCTTCAGATCTGTGCAACAGTTGAGTTGAGCATGATAAGATCGTCAATCAGAACAATATTTGAGCTCACGGGATGATTTATAAAAATACAAGTACAAAGTGAGTTTCTCCCATTCGTAAAAGTGCATGCGGAAACCAGGTTTATAGTTCAGATTTAGATATAAAATTTTCTTGTATAAAAGTCTAATAGTTCTCTAAGTTCATGAGATTTTTTAATTATTATATGAGTTCACGATGGCTTAGTAGCGCAGACAGATTATGTAATTACATAGGACGCAGATTAAAGCACCATTGAATAACACATTAAGGTAAAAACTAAAAATCACAAAATACAGTAGTCTACAACGTTACAACTTAAGATCTTTACAATGAAAGTTAAGTAAAAGGTATGCTTTTTTATGAAAGAACTCAACACCATGTTTATTTTGTTTATTTTTTTTAAGATTTTGCCCAGAGGTAAATTCCTTGCAAGAAGTAATCATAGAGTAATGATGTAAATTTGAGTAATATTACCATTTATTTGGTAACCTTTTAGGTGAATATCAGAAAGGTTTTTTATAGAAGTAATAATACAGAAATTATTTACAACTTACACTCAAAGACTTTTACTTTATAAATTCACCATTCGTCGATTTGTATTTAAACTATAGTTCTTATAAAGTCTACACAATGTATAACTTTTTTATAAGATATACAATAAAATTTACAAAGTTCTGCGTTTACACTATACCCAACATAACCTTATTGCATATTTTATAGTAATAGTTAAAAAGTATACCATATTGCAACAACATATCGACATGTAGTAAAACGAATATTTACAAGAGGAGTGCAGAATTCCAACAGCGTTAAATGCAAAGAGCATTCCAAAAGGGGCAAAAGAAACGCAGTCTGCCCATAAAACATCCATAAAAAGATCTCGCGTAACCCAGAAAAAATCTCCGGAAGGATCTTGCAGAAGAAAACGTGTTGCTCTGGATGTATAAGAGGTCTGACATCAGCCTACTCGATGTATGAGACGGAAACCTTTCGGGAGTCTTCAGGTGATATGAAAGTGTAAGACAGATATTGCAAATGGACGCTTATATGTATTGTGCCTTTCAGACGCAGTTGTTATTAATGATGGGGATGCGTCAAATTCAGAACGTTATTTGAGCTTACGTGATGATTTATGAAATGCAAGTACAAGTGAAGCCCCCTATCTGTAACGTATACCACGAAACGAGAAGTTTATATTTCAGATTTAGATCGATATATTTTATTCATGAAAAATGTATAATAGTTCTAAGTTAATAAGATTTTTTTAAACCGAATTACGACTTTTAGATGACTTATATAGGTACAGGTAATTACGTAATTACATAGACGCAGATTAGAGCATTCCTTGAATAACATTAATATATAAAATATATAAATAAAGTTAAACCCGTAAAAAAAGTATTGTAAGAAAATGTATTAAAATTTAAATAAACTTAAATGTTTTAAAAATGATCAAAATAACTGGCTTTGAGGAAAACAAATCAAGATTTAATGTAAATTTAAGTATGTACGAGGAAATAAATTATAATTTTGCAGAAAATTTTCTATAATTCGCATAAAAAAAAAGTAAGTACTATATTTATATAATATTTTTCACTTTTTGAAATAGGCAAATTTTTAAAATAACTAATAGGTTTAAATAGTATAATGTTGAAATATTACTTGATTCATTTAAGATTTTTATTAAAAAGTTTTGTTACGTAAATAAAATTCAAGTAACAAACAAGTAACATGCCTAATTAAATTCAAACTATATTTCTTATAAAGTCTACAATGTGACAACTTTTGTAAGACATACAATGAAAGTTATAAAGATATGCGTTTACACTAAACCAACATAGCTTTTATTGTATACTTTATAGTAATAGTTAAAAGTACACCAGATTGCAACAACATATCAACATGCAGTAAAACGAATACGCATAAGAGGAAAGTGCAGAATACCAGCGGCGTTAAATGCAAGAGCATTCAAAGGCAAAGAAACGCAGGTCTGTTCCTAAAACATCTATAAAGATCTGGCGTAACCCAGAAAATCTTGCCGGAAGGACCTTGTGGAAGAAAACGTGTTGGTCTGGATATTTAAAGAGGTCTGATATTAGCCTGCTGGATGTATGAGACGAATTCCTTTCTCGAGACTTCAGGTGATATGAGAATGTGAGACAGAATATTGCAAATGGAAGCCCTATGTATTAAATCTTTCAGACGCAGTTATTTATTAATGATAGGATGCGTCAAATGCGGAACCTTATTTGAGCTCACGTGATGATTTATGAAATACAAGTACAAAGTGAAGCCCCTATCTGTAGAGTACGCGGAAACTAGAAGTTTATATTTCAGATTTAGATATAAAATTTTCATGTATACAGTATATATAATAGTTCTTCTAAGTTAATAAGATTTCTTCTTTTTGTAGAGCTATGACTTTGAAGATGACTAATGTAGCCGCTGGTAGGTTATGTAATTACACAGACGAAGATTAAAGCATTCTTGCATAATATTAATATAATATATAAAGAAAAAAAAAAAATCATAAAAAGTACTGTTAGAAAATGTATTAAAATTTAAATAAACCTTAAATGTTTTAAAAATGATCAAATTAACTGGCTTTGAGGAAAATAAATCAAGATTTAATGTAAATTTAAATATGTACGAGGAAATAAATTATAATTTTGCAGAAAGTTTTTCTGTAATTCCCATTAAAAAATTAAATTACTATATTTATTTAAATTTTTTTTTTTTTTGCAATAATTTGCAAATTTTTAGTATAATTAATAGATTAAATAAGGTAATGTGTAAATATGACTTGATTTATTTAACATTTTTATTAAAAATGTTTGTTACTTAAATAAAATTTAAGCAACAAACAAGTAACAAGTCTAGTTAAATTCAAACTATATTTCTTATAAAGTCTACAATGTTACAACTTTTATAAGACATACAGTGAAAGTTATAAAGATATGCGTTACACTAAACCAACATAACTTTTATTGTATATTTTATAGTAATAATTAAAATTTCCCTGAGAACACATTTTTAAATAATTAATAGACTAAATGGGGTAACGTGGTAATATTATTTGATTTATTGAACATTTTAATTAAAAAGGTTTTGTTAAATCAATAAATTTTTTTACTTAAAAATAAACACTTTATTTGTATAAATTCATCATTCGTCAAATTGCCCTCAAAATATATATCTTATAAAGTCTACAGTGTAACAACTTTAATAAGACATACAAGGTAAGTTATAAAGGCAAGCATTTACACTAAACCAAAATAATTTTATTGTATATTTTATAGAAATAATTAAAATTTCGCTAAGAACTAATTTTTAAAATAATTAACAAATTAAATAGAGTGACGTAGCATTATTACTTGATTTATTTAACATTTTTATTAAAAAGGTTTATTACTTGAAACAATTATTTTAAATAAAAAAAAAACATTTATTTATTTGTGCAAATTCATCAATTGTCGAATTGCACTCAAAATATATTTCTTATAAAGTCTACAATTTCACAACTTTTATAAGATATACAATGAAAGTTATAAAGGTATGCTTTTACACTAAACCATCATAACTTTTATTGCATATTTTATAGTAATAGTTAAAAGTATACCATATTGCAACAACATATCAACATGTAGTAAAACGAATATTTATAAGAGGTAAGAGCAGAATACCAGCAGCCTTACATGCCAGAGCATTCAAATGCAAAGAAACGCGGTCTGCCCCATAAAACATCTATAAAGATCTCGCGTAACCCAGAAAATCTTGCTGGAAGGATCTCGTAGAAGAAAATGTCCTAGTATGATGGTATAAAGAGGTCTGATATCAGCCTGCTCGATGTCTGGGACGAAATCCTTTCGGGAGACTTCAGGTGATATGAAAATGTAAGACAGAGATATTGCAAACGGACGCCGTATGTATTACGTCTTTCACACGCAGTTGTTATTAATGATGGGGATGCGTCAAATTCAGAACGTTATTTGATCTTACGTGATGATTTATGAAATGCAAGTACAAAGTGAAGCCCCTTATCTGTAAAATATGCGGAAACTAGAAGTTTATATTTCAGATTTTAATATAAAATTTTCGTGTATAAAGTATATGTAATATTTCTTCTATGTAAACGATATTTATTTTTTTTTTATATATTTATTTTTTATTTTTTAACAGTATTATGATTTATAGGATGACTTATGTAGGCGCAGGTAGATTACGTAACTACATAGACAAAGATTGAACATTTTTGAATAATATTAATATAATATATAAATAAAACAATAAACAATAATAAATAAGTAAAACACAAAAAATTATCGTAAGAAAATGTATTAAAATTTAAACCAATTTTAAATATTTTAAAAATGATCGAATTTCTAGGCTTTGAAGAAAACAAATCTATATTTAACGTAAATTTAAATATATACTGAGAAATAAATGTAAAATAAATTTAAAATAAATGATTGATTAAATAGGTTAATGTGGAGATATTTATATTAAATATTTATATATATTGATTTAATTAACATTTTTATTAATAAGGTTTGCTACTTAAATAAATTGAAGTAACAAACAAGTAACAAGAATCTAATTAAATTCAAACAACGTTTCTTATAAAGTCTACAATGTTAGAACTTTTATAAGACATACAAGGAAAGTTATAAAAGGTATGTGTTTACACTAAACCAACATAATCTTTACTGTGCATTTTACAGTAATAATTAAAATTTCCCTAAGAGCAAATTTTTAAAATAATTAATAGATTAAATAGGGTAACGTGATAATATTATTTGATTAATTTAACTTTTTACTAAAAAGGTTTGTTTATTTCAATAAATTATTTTACTTTAAAAAGTTTATTGAATAAATTCTTCTTTCGTCGAGTTATATTCAAACTATACTTCTTATAAAGACAACAATGTCACAACTTTTTATAAGACATACAATTAAAGTTACAAAGGTCTGCGTTTACACTAAACCAACATTTATAGTATATATTACAATAAGCTAATACTTTAATAAACTAATAACTTAACAACCATACTTTTATTGCATATTTTATAGTAATAGTTAAAAGTATACCAGATTGCAACAACATATCAGCATGTAGTAAAACGAATATTTATAAGAGGAAAGATCAGAATACCAGCAGCGTTAAATGCAAGAGCATGCATTCAAAGGCAAAGAAACGCAGTCTGCCCCATAAAACATCTATAAAGATCTCGTGTAACCCAGAAAATCTTGCCGGAAGGATCTTGTAGTAGAGAACGTGCTGCTCTGGATATATAAAAGGTCTGATATCAACCTGCTCGATATTTAGGACGGAATCCTTTCCGGAGACTTTAGGTGATACGAAAATGTAAGACAGAATATTGCAAATGGACGCCCTGTGTATTACGCCTTTCAGACGCAGTTGTTATTAATGATGGGGATTTGCGTCAAATGCAAAACATTATTTGAGCTCACGTGATGATTTATGAAATACAAGTATAAAGTGAAGCCCCTATCTGTAAAAGTATGTGGAAACTAGAAGTTTATAGTTCAGATTTAGATATGAAATTTTCTTGTATAAAGTCTAATAGTTCTTCTAAGTTCATGAGATTTATTAGTTTGAGTTTTACGATGACTTAGGTAGGCGCAGACAGATTACGTAATTACATAGACGTAGATTAAAGCACTATTGAATAACATTAAAAAGTAAAACAAAAAATCACAAAAATGTAGTATAAGAAAATATATTAAAATTTATATGAATTCTAATTTTCGTATATAGTCTACAACGTTATAACTTTTATAAGACTTACAATGAAAGTTATAAATGTATGCTTTTATGTTAACCAACATAATTATGTTTATTTATTTATTTTTTAACATTTCACTAAGAGGAAATTTTTAAAGTAATTAATAGAGTAAATAGGGCAACGTGGTAATATTACTTGATTTATTTAAAATTTGTATTAAGAAGGTTTGTTAATTAAATAAATTATTTTACTTGTATAATATTCACCATTCGTCGATTATAATATTGTATAAACTATAGTTCTTATAAAGTCTACAATGTCATAACTTTTATAAGACATACAATAAAATTTACAAAGTTCTGCGTTTACACTATACCAACATAACCTTTATTGCATATTTTATAGTAATAGTTAAAAAGTATACCATATTGCAACAACAACATATCGACATGTAGTAAAACGAATATTTACAAGAGGAAAGTGCAGAATTCCAACAGCGTTAAATGCAAGAGCATTCAAAAGGCAAAGAAACGCAGTCTGCCCCATAAAACATCCATAAATATCTCGCGTAACCCAGAAAATCTCGCCGGAAGGATCTTGCAGAAGAAAACGTGTTGCTCTGGATGTATAAAGAGGTCTGATATCAGCCTGCTCGATGTCTGGGACGAAATCCTTTCGGGAGACTTCAGGTGATATGAAAATGTAAGACAGATATTGCAAATGGACGCCCTATGTATTGTGCCTTTCAGACGCAGTTGTTATTAATGATGGGGATGCGTCAAATTCAAAACATTATTTGAGCTTACGTGATGATTTATGAAATGCAAGTACAGTGAAGCCCCTATCTGTAGAGTATGCGGAAACTAGAAGTTTGTATTTCAGATTTAGATATAAAATTTTCATGTATAAAGTCTAATAGTTCTTCTGAGTTAATAAGATTTCTTTTTTTTTTAAGAAGTATGACTTTCAGGTAGACTTATGTAGTCTCAGGTAGATTACGTAATAAAATAGATGAACATTAGAGCATTCTTGAATAACATTAATATAATATAGCAAAAAAATAAAGCATATAAAGCAAAAATCTTGAAAAAGTATTGTAAGAAAATGTATTAAAATTTAAATGAATTTTAAATACTTTAAAAAGAACAAATTCATCTGCATTAAGGAAAAAAAATTAAGGTTTATTGTAATTTTAGATAAGGAGAAAAAGAATAGATGTTTAAATAGTAGTTAAATATGTTTTTGTAATCCTTTATTTTATTTCTTTGGTTCAAATATGTAAAAATTTCCAAGTATAAGAGTTTTTAAAGATACTGTTTTATCAAAGTAATATAAAATATTTGGTTCAAGAACTGAAATTGGAATTTTAACTTGTTTACAATTCATTTTCCAATAAAGAAAACCCGTTATTGAATAAATTTACTTAAGAATATTGAATTATTGGATCACAGAGATTAATAAAATTAAAATTTGTGAATAGTAACTAAATAATTGTATAAATATTGGAAAAGCAGAGTTGGAATAAATGGATATAATTTAGAATATTTTATCATAACATGGGGATTACCCTTGTTTAACTGTTTCTCTTACTATTACTACCAGATGCGATCAATTTTTCATACAAATGAATACGTTCAAAAATTTGATATACATTTTCTTTAATTTATCCCTTTAGTAACTTAAATTTATCAAATACAGAATTAATAAATTTTTCTTTATTTTGTAATAATTAATGTCAGGACTTTCCTACACTCATAGCCTCTTTGGTCAGACTGTGGTCCGTTGCAATTTGACGGCTTGCCATACTATTTTTACGACACTGATTGTCACCGAAAGTTTCAACAAGTATTATGCGCTTTTTTTCTTTTGATTGAACTATAAAAGCAGTACATGATGCAAATGCTCTTGATTTAGACCGAAACGCGACATGCTTACCCCAAGAAATAAATATAACGCTAACACAAAATGGTTTAAGTATCAATGGCCTTTTGAAAGATACTGTCATAGCAACAAAATAACATAAGACTATTAATCAATCTTATTTTCAGAGTCGTCTTTTAAATGAAATAAGAATTATTAACCGCCATACATGATATTAGAGAAAAAAAAATGTACATATGTTTATTCTTTATTTAAAAAGTACATTAATTTCATAGTTTTAATTGATGCATTTATTAAATATTGAAATATGGAAGTTAAGCCAAAAGCTTTTAAGCTTAAAAGTTTAAAGCTTTAAAGCGTTTTAAGCCAAATCATGAATTACACTGCATTTAATAAAAATAATATCAAATTAATTGTACATAGTAAGTAAGTAGAAAGTTCATTTGTTATTCGAAAAGCACATTTATTTTATAGTTTTAATTGATGCATTTATTAGATATTGAAATATGGAAGTTAAGACGTTTTAAGCGAAAGCATGAATAACATTGCAATAATAAAATAATATCAAATTAAATTCTACTAAAAATTAGTTTCAACTTACTTGTAAGTACTTGATGAGTTTGCATGCAATGTTGTCTGCGTAGAAAGCCACGGTAATTTTCCATATGATGTCGGTTAGAACATTAATCACACCAACAGTCAAATCTGTAAAAAGGAAAAGAAAAATTTAAATTATTTATTCTTATCGCATTCTAGAAGGTGAATGATGTTCATAAATTTTAAAAAGAGCCCATAAATCACTTATTATGGGTTAAATTTCATGAAATGAAAATAAGTGTAATTAATGAAAATAAATGAAATCAATGGAAATAAGGGTAAGGTTTCACCATGTCTTCCCGAAATAAAATATAGCCAACGGGGAAGAGTTCAAGGTTGATAGATCTTTCTTTCAAGGATGGTTTGATTTTAGGTTATACTTTGAAACCGATAATGGGAGAGGGAAAAAGAGAAAAGGGAGTGTGAAGAATCGTGTGAAGAGTTCCAGACAGTAAGAAGGGTACAAAACCCCTTAAACTAGCTTTTAAGATGAGTTTGCAAATATTTGTTGTATAATGGTGTTTTGTGTGTTATGTGTTGCAGATGTGCAGTACTGTCTAGTAAATTTTAATAAATATGCCAGCTAAATATAGAGTTTTATTTTGAGAAGTAATTTAGTTCGTATTGATGAACAGCACTGAATCAAGACCACACGCTTATACGGCCCTAATTTTTTACTATAATATTCTAAATTCTTTTAAATGAAATGTCTTTACAACCAAAATTTTATGAGCAATACCCATACAGAAAGAACAAGCGGTTTATGGATTAGAGACAAATTCTTATCGTTGTGAAGAAATAATCTTATTTTTGTTCTCACAACAATATTTTTCTGGTTAAATCAAATGTATATATTAGGTAAATAAATTTATGATTTTTTTTTTTATATGAGGTATATCTAATATGCAAGTAATAATCACATTAATCAAGTAATATGAGATATTTAAAAATTATTTTAAAATGAAGAAATAAAATATAAATATAAAGGAATTTATTTAAGGTAACATTGTACAGTGCGGCTTATACCACACTGGTTTATTTCGTTTCTATTGTCATGAAGTAAACTGGCTGTGATATTAATACAATAAGTTTACACAGTGCATGACTTTAATAACTTAATGATAATTTGATAACTTTTATAACTCATTTATAAGGAGAAAGTCGTGTAACCATAAACCGCGCATCCTCATTGTTTCCTGCACAATGGGCGATAGAATGCTTTAAGCAATTGAATTAAGAAGGGTAAATGTTGGATGTACGTTTAGCAATACATTTTGTTGAGTTAGAACAGCATTTTACTTCACCTTAAAGGTAATGAAATAAGCCCGTTTGATAAGGGCATAAATGTTAATGTTACTGTCTATTAATATGTTTATTCTTTTATAGAAATGATTAAACAATCAACTGATATAGTTATCAAGTAATAATGTAAATTCAATAAAAGTTTAAAATTAAATAACATTACTACCCCGCATTTGCGTTTTGTATGGAAGAAAATCCGGAAAACGCCCACAAGTTAGTTCGACTAACGAGGCAAGATGCTGAACATACAAGCGACATTGAATCATTTCATTTTGAAACAGTGTCTACAACGCCAGCCGCCAGCAGATTGAATCTCAACCATAATGCTCACTGAGCCACGAGTCGGGGTACTAAATATTTAAGTAAATAGTACGAAGAAATTCGTCGAAATCACGTTAGTTATTTTAAAAAGTTTTAACCCAATTATTAGATATCAATAGATTTTTTAACCCAATTGTAGATCAACGAGACGTAAGCCGTTAGCTACGCTGTTCTAGGATTGTTGACGAGAATTTTCACTCCATGACGGGAAATCTCGGCTTTTTCTCTTCTAGCCGAAAATAGCCTGACCACCAATAAATTGAAGCAATATTGGTTATCTGCAGCAAAAAATTAACATGCTCGTAATTTATTTCTAATTTCATTTAATTTTTTTCACCTTTGGATATTAAGACAACTGTAATTTTTAGATACTTTTTTCAACTTTTTTTCAATTGTTAATTTTTATACATTATTTTTTAGCATTATAGATTTAAAAGAAATGATTCTGTGTGACAAAAATATTGATGTCTTTACTAAATGACACTATTTTGATAAAAAACTTCCTGCGTAACCATCTTTACAGATTTTGATAAATTGTTCCTTCCCCCGATATGCAGCTCTGGAAAAATGTAATTGCAAAATATTGTTGCTGTGACATGATCCGAGCAAGACTTTTCTCGCCGAGCGAAAATGGGAGAATGAATGATCGTTAGATTAATGAACTCTGTTGCAGCATGAAGAGTTGTATTCTCTGTTCCTTTTTGGAAAGCAAGTTGTTCTTTCTAGTGCTGAAATTTTGATGTGGTGTGAGAGGTGTTTGAAAAAAATTTCAAAAGTTTTATGGCATTAAAACATGTCTTTAACTTTAAAATACATGTACAAAGGAAAAAAAATTAAGGTAGCTAACAGTTTTTTATTTAATAAAATTTGAAAAATAATTTCATGAAAATATTTTTGCTGAGATAAGATTAATACGAGTAACAACCAACAATATATCTTATAGGTTCAAAAATCTAAGCATTTCTAATAACATTTCAAATGCACTGACAGCTGTCTGCATAAACAAATGTTATATGCCATATTTCTTCAGCCTCATATAAAAGAATAAAAATATGTTTTCATGTTCCATATAATTGCATTGCATGCCCCATATAATCTTCGTAACTTTTGAGAATTTATAGAAAACTGATGTTTCAGTAAATCGCTTTTACGCTGAAAATGGGAGAGTTTTTATCACTGGTAACTTGCAATAAAAAGTGATATTCATTTTCGAAAGCGCATTGTCGACTAAGATTTTTGAAAGAAGTTTAACGAAGTTTAAACGTTGATATTTAGCAAAAATAACAATCAAATTGATAATTTTGTGTACTGTCATTTCGTATAAATAAATTTACTTAAAAAAACAAGTCTGTGAGTTTTCACTTAAAAAAGTTTTCAGTTTACTTAAAAATATTGATTAATACACAATATTTCTTTAAAAGTCTTAAAAATGAAATACTATGATAAGAAGTACTAAAATTATGAGTATTTTTTAAATGGGTTAGTTAAAACTGAAATTAAATTTAAATTTTTTATTGTTAGACATTTGTGAAAAATTTTATATTATTAATGAAATTTTCAATCCTCACGATGTAAAGCTTATGCATTTCACCATTTTTTACTAAAAATAAGTTTTTAAATCTTACTGTGCTTGAATTTAATTAAAATTTCCTTACAAAAAATAGTGTTATGCTGTTATTTTAAATTAAAAGTTTAATAAATTTTAAAAAATTATGCTGCAAATATATTTTAAATTAAAAGTTTAATAAATTGAAAAGAAAAAAAAATATAGAAACTAGAGGAAATATATTTCACGCACCATGCGCATACCCTAGTTTCGGGTTTTGGGTTTAAAAGTAAAATCCTTCTACGAATCTATAATTATCTGTCTCTAATTGTATGTATGTGGTGTTTTTTGTGTGTGTGTGAATAAAGCTGTGAGTTCTTCAACCTGTGTCTCAAGTATCTCAACCCATTCAGTTACAATCTGATTGCCAGCCAACACTGCATAAAGAGAAAGGGCTATATGGGGTGTAATTTATTTATACGATATTCTTTTGATTTATTTAATTTTGGTAAAATTTAATTAAGAATCTGAACGAAATATAAAACAAAAATGTTTTTTTCATATTCAAGAACTATAAGTTGAAATAAATTTATTGTCTACATATTTTTTGAAATTATTATTTCTTTAAAACATTATTACGTTTTAAATGAATTCATAATATTTCTTTTAAAAAATAAGGATTTAAATTAAATTACAGAAATATAGATGGGGATAATTTTTTTTTTATTGGGAAGTTTTTGAACTGATTTGGTTTCAACTTGCAATAATGAACACATATATAGATTCATTTTTAATCCACTCTATTTGATGTAGCATTTGAAATAATTTTAAAGTCGATTTACGTAACGCTTATTGGACGTTAGGTTTAGAATAAATTAGCTATTGTTTAATACTTTTACATTTATAAATATTTTATCAAAATTTAATATCTGTTTATGATGTGGTATATAACACGAGGGGTCAAATAACAAGGAATAACTACTATAATTAGAGAATAAAAGATTCTTGTAACAAATAACAATTAAAATTAAAATGCAAAAGATTTGTAATGATAAACATTTTGAAAAATTGAAATTAAATTTTTACAGAAATGTAGAGTTTGCTAGATGGAAAAAATTATCTACGAAAGTTTAAGATAAAATCGCTAATGTTTATTAATCTCAGTAAATGGCTTAATTTGTATCTCTTAACGAAGTTTAAGATTCTTAATTTGAGAAAGCTATACTACACTTGATATAGAAGAATTTTTGACGAGGAAAAATTGGAAAACGTTCAATTTAAAAATATTTCTAATTAATTTGATTGAAATTAAAGAAGGATTCCAGGGTTGTAGATGCCCGGATGCTAAGAGAAGAGGATGAGAACCCTAGATGCTACCCTAGAGAATAGTCGTTCCAAATTGCATTGGAAAAAAAGGCGTGTGAATTAAACAGCCTAACTACCCTTCCGTGATTCGCTCTGGAGAAAGTTAATTTGCAGTTGTTATATTTTAAAAACTTAAAAGATAAGTAATAAATTGAAAAGAAAAATAAATTTTCAATTTATAAACAACTCATTTAGTTAGGGAGTAGTTTAATATGAAACAAGTAATATAATTTTTTTTTTTTTTTAAAGTCAATTACTACTTTTTTTCACTCTATTGCAGAAAGTCCTTTATAAATAATTTTCATTCCTTTTTTAAGTTTATCTGGCGCCATCTATTGGTAGATATATGCAACTTAAATCTTAAAAAACTAAAATTAATTAATTAGATTTAATTATTGAATTAATATTTGAAAAAAATTGTATTAACATTGATTGTCATCCACTACAAGTTCAAAAAAATATATCTGAACTTGAGTGGATGAATAAAAGTACTTTATGAACGATTGAAAATTTGAACAAGATATATATATAGGAAGAGTGTGAGCTAATAGAAGGAATTGAAAAACGTCATCTAATCAGGACAAAACCTCTTTCATCCTGTTATTTAGCACTCGTCATCTTTCTATTTT
Organism: Caerostris extrusa; assembly: GCA_021605095.1. Lineage (NCBI taxonomy): Eukaryota > Metazoa > Arthropoda > Arachnida > Araneae > Araneidae > Caerostris > Caerostris extrusa. The sequence continues at coordinate 19,486 of BPLR01009224.1, forward strand.
AATATTAAGTTCGACACCTTTCTATTTTAATATTAAGTTCCCGACACTTGTGATAATTCGCCTCTAGAATTGCAGATATTTATTTTAATAATATCAAATATTTAATTTATTAATATCAGAACCAAAAGTTCCTAAATCTACGAGTAAATAGGTACATGGTAAAGTAGTTCTGTGGAAAAGGAGGATGAGAACCTTAGATGTCACCCTAGAGAACTTTCGTTCCAAATTGTATTAGTTTGGTTTGTCGTTGTACGGTCATTTTGTGCACACGAGGGCTAAACAGACGGGGACCTATAGTTTAAAGTGGATTCTGAACCATTAACAAACAACAATGGCATCGCCAGGATTCGAACATGAAGTCTGTGGTACCAAATATCGGAGTTCTAGCCACTTGTCCATTAGGCCGCTAAATTGTATTGAGAATATGTGTGTGAATTAAACAGCCCAACCGGCCTTCAGTGATTCTCTCTGAGGACGTTGAATTTCCAGTTGTTATATTTTAGAAACTTAAAATGATAAGTAATAAATTGGTAGGAAATGTAAATTTTTAATTTATAAACAGCTCATGTAGCTAGGGAGTAGTTTATCATGGGAAAAGAAATAAAAAATGTCGTCTAATCAGAACAAAACCATTTCAGTCATTTTCTTGTCATTTATCATTAGTCCTCATTGACCCTTTTCAAGTTCCAGACACTTGTGGCAATTTTCTACTAGAATTGCAGATATTTAATGGGCTTAGCATTGCAACCCCGTGGGATGGAGATTGCATTGTACCAACATTGTGCTACATCGACTTTTGTGTAACACTCCAAAGGTGATATTTTGAGGGGGTTGGGAGATGATCGAAGATTCTCTCCCCAACCCGAATGGAAGGACATTCTGTCGTGCCGATATCTTCCAAATGTCGCGTAGTTTTTCACCTGTAATCATCAAACATTAGAATGACATATTCAACGTTATCCAGGTATTATTTTTGAAGATGAAAAAATTGATTTCTTTCGATAGTTTAGTTTCAGAATAGGAAAATGAAATTGGGAAAATATATCAGAACTGAAAGTTCATAAGTCTATGGGTAAACAGGTAGATCCTTTTGTAGGAAGGGAAGAAGAACTACCCTTCGGTGATTCCAGTGTGTAGGAGAAAGCCTTAATGCATCGTTTGATAAATTGTAAATTAAAAAAAAAAAAATATTACTTTTTAATCACATTTAGCACAATGTACTGATAATAAATAAAAATAAAAATTAAATTAATTAATGTAGCGTTATCGATTTTACAAAATTAATTAATGACAAAACTTGGTTTGTTAATTTAAATTTTAGTGTTCAAAATTGCAAATATTTTTACCAAAATTCAATAAAAAGATTATTAAAATTGAATTTTAACGGACCTCAATTCAATCAAATCCTCAATCAATCCTCAATTCAATCTACGAACTTAGTAATGAATAATTTCAATTTTATTACATTTCATTTTAATTTTAAAATTATAAAATTTCACTGTAAATAATAAACGAACTTTAAACATGAATTTTTCTTTCTCCATGATTGGCAGCAACATAGCTAAATATACTAAAATATACTTGAAAAGTAATTTATTTAAATTAAATGCACGAACTATAAGAAATTTAGAATAAATTACGTTCTTTTCTTAAAATTAGCATATTTTAATCCTATGCAATTAAGAATTTTTAAATTTATGTAAACTTTAAATTTGCAAATTAAAACTTATAAGAATCATGAAGTTTAGATTTTTCACGCTTTATATTTACTTCAGAACAAAAAATAAATAAATTAATTTCATTATAAAAACTTTTTAATGACGATGTTCCATAAGGATTTTCATATTCAATTTGTTTAATTAAAGTAGTGGAAAATGTCTAAAGGCACTAATTACGAATAATTCATTAAAATTTCAATAAAATTAGACAATTGAATGTGAAATGAATTTTTTAATCTTAATTTTATTTAATTGTTTTATTTGAATTGTTTTATTATCTATATTAAAGTGTCTTAAATATTAATTAACTGACATACATTACATCTAGGGATTGCAATACCGGTATACCGGGATACCGAATACCGGTATTTTGAGTCATTTGTACAACTTTGTAATACCGGCATTCACAAGTTTAAATACCGTTTTCGGTATTTACTAGAAATTTAGAATTCTTAACTTTGAAAGAATTCTTATCTGTGAATTCTTATCTGAAAACTAGAAATACTTATCTGTGAAAACAAGGTTGTAGTCGTGAAGAAAGTGTGTAATATTTCGATAGTTTTTAAATTGATGAGTTTGTTATTCACATTGTGTTTGCATATCATACTTTAGAGTTCAAAATATTTTTCAGATTTATTATATATGTACTCATAAATAAATTAGAATTGGCGGTCACTAAAAAATTTTCAACAAACCAAAAAATACAATACAGAAACCAGCTATATCCAAAACAATCCGACGAGAAATAGATTTATTTGAAGATGAGGTTTTAGAGGTAAATACTTGGAAAAAGTTTATCGCGCATTGCTAACAGTACCACCCAACTAGCGTAGATGCTGAAAGAGCGTTTTCGACAGCTGGTAATTTTTGCACAAAATTACGTTCCAGGCTTAATGACAGTACAATTGATGCATTGTTTTTAAGATCACATTTCAAAAATTTATAATTGTACCACAGACTGAATAGTGATATTTACACTCTTTTGTGATTTAAATAAATAACATGTTCTTTATTTTTTTGCAATTCTTTATATACTGTCAAGTTTATAAATTACAAACTTTTTGTGATATTTACATTCTCTAATAAAACTGGCAAATAAAACAAAGAAACACCTTGTTTTCTTTCTTTTCTAAAATTTCTAATACCGGTTTCCCGGTATTAAGATCTAAAAATACCGAATACCGGTATTGAACTTTTGGTCCGATATTGCAATCCCTAATTACATCATCAGTTCTTAAGTACAGAAATCTAATATTCTAACTAGTTTAATTTTTTAAAATGCATTTAGATAGCAAGAATGTATTCCCTATAGAAAAGTTTAATTAATTTTATGATAGAAAACATATTTCTATAATATATAAACAACAGAATTAAACTAATTATATATATATATGTATATATATATATATATATTAATAGTGTTTGTAAATTAAAATTAAAGTTTTCCCATGAAACTGAAATTGGCCCTCGTCTTGAAGCCATTATAGGTTTTATATAGGCCAAGACGTTACATTAATTAAGAAATTTCTTATTTGTTTTTATTATACTTTAATTACAATATTGATTTTTATCATGGTATGTGTTACTGTAATAAAAAAGATATAAACAGTAATGCAGTAAGTTTACATCCAAATTGAATAATTATGCTTTAGAATTTGAAATATAAATAATAGAATGCTTTTCGATTTATGAAAAATGCGACTTTCTAAAAAAAAAAAAAAAAATCTAAATTTGTTATTGATAAAAAAATTAATTAAAAACTATAAAGACAGGTAAACAAGGAAATAAAAAATAAAGAATAATTTTATTTTATAAATTTAAACAATAAACAAAAATTTTGTAATTAATACCATAAATTGATTTCCTCTTTCATAAATTATAAAATGATTTAACAAAAACTTTATTAATGTCATTTCCATAGTTTTCATGCAAAAATACTGTCATTGAAAGTGTGATAAATGTTGCTGACAGTTTAATTTGATTTTGTCATTTCAATTTTGTTTAAAAAAGCAGAAATTCATTCTAGAGCGAAAACTATTTTCTTAAAAACTTATAAAAAAATAAATTCTTTTCATTTTTGGTGGAAAAAAAAATTAAAAAGTTTAAATATAATTAAATGTTTTGTCAAAAGAGATAAAGAAGCGAATTTGCTGTAGGGTTATATTTAATTCGGTTTTTATTATTACATTTTTTTTTAACTTTCCATTGTAGAATAAGAGGGTTTTCGGTCATAAACTTTTCCATAACTGGAGTTTTCCTCCAAATAAAATATTCTTAATACAAGATAACCAATTTATCCATCATAATTCTTAGAAAATAAAAATATTAAAATCAGTATAATGAGACTTTTAGTTATATACATTTAATGAGATTTTCAATGATGAATTTAGTTAGGATTTAGTATATTGTTTGAAGTTTCAGAAGATAAAATTATGACTTTTTTTTAAAAATAAGAACATAGGATTTAAAATATTTTCAAATCTAATTAAGTTGCTTCTGCTTCCATTGAAAAATATTGCTTTTAGCATTGTTGAAAGTTTATAAATTGGGCACCAAAGATTAAATTCAACTGATTTTTTTATAATTTAAAGTTTAGTTTATAAATATTTATAATTTATTATTTTATAATTTAAAATTTAGTTTACTTACATACTTGCTAGCATTGTAAATTTAAAATAAACAATATTTTCACAAATTAGTATATTGTAACAGTATCTTCTGTTTAAAAATAATATGTGGCAGAACAATATAAAATATAATTTAAATAAAAATAAAATATAAAATATAAATTATAAATAAAATATAAATAAAATATAAAATATAAATATAAATTTTTTTAATGCAAAATTTAAGTTGCATTATTAGTACAATTGATAATGAAAATATTAGGTTAAATTCTTTTATAATGGATAAAATTAAAGAATAAGTAAAAAGGAAAAAAAATAAAAAAAAAAATATGAATTTTAACCGTGCTTTCTCCTACGCACTGCAAGAGCCCCTGTGGCGTTCAGGAGAAATGGTCAATAGACCTCGAGACTTTCACCGGAGAGGAAGTACAGCACAACCCACGCATCCGCTGAGAAATGTTCAATTTATAGTCTCTTATTTCGAGAGGAAATATTTTTAGCGCAACCTTGCGTCATAGTTGGCCTACAGACTCTCACCGGGGAGGAAGTTTGTTCCGCGCATTCAGTGCATACCTGTGCATCATCATTTTCGGTTTAGAAGTGGAATCCTTTCAGCCAGGGGTACCAAAGGCCAGAGCGTTAGCCAATTGGCCATCAGGCCGTAGATTATATAGAAGCAGTTTTTAATATAAAATGAGAGGATCAGTATAATACTGATATTTCTAAAATCTTTAAATATTCAATTCAATTTTTATCAATAGTTTAATAAAGAACCCTAAAAGTTATCTCTTAACTATACATCATTAATTAAACAATAGAGATGAATATTGACAACGAGTAAACTCAGTTCTTTTATGTTAACCAATCCATAAATAATAAGGCTGCTTTTGAAATATATAACATAAGCACGTTAGCAAACATTTCCTTACTTTGAAAAACTGATAAATAAAACTATTAACTTTATACCCAGATTTAAAAAAAGATAAATATTGACCCTTTTCATACTGGCCACTTCTATATCTTCAGAAAAACCCTTACCGTAAGTTTCCGTGGATTTATTTTTTATTTTGATATTAAATATTTATTTACCCATAGAAAATCCAGCTGAACATCTGCGAAGTAGAACGGTAAGGTTGAGGATATTTTTAAAAAAGACCGAAATTGTCAAGTATTTCAAAAAATATTTGTGTGAAAGGAAATTCAAGTTTTTATGGATATGATAAAAAAATGATAAAAAAAAAAAAAAGATTTTCTCCTTTCTGTCATGAAAATCAGTGGAACCGAACATGTGACAGTCTTTTTCAATGCCGTGATATGTAGGAAATGCGATGTGGTGCGTAATTTTTTACATATCATGCTGAGAGATGATATTAAATGAATTTAAAGGATATGGCTTCTTATTTGTATTTGATACAATTAGAATTTTATTAATGTAGCATATATAATCCAGTGTTCCTGATCAAAAACAATTTACATCGGTAAATTGCATGTGGAAAAATATCAACAAAGAGTGCGAGAAAGAAAAGTTTCAGGAAAAATGTTTAATATGAAAAATGTTAAATAATGGAGCTGGTGGCAAGGTGACTAACTCCTGGCACTCGATGCTAGAGGTTCGAGTCCAGGGTTGACATGGATGTTTGTAGTGGTTCTGAGTCCACTTTAAACCGTAGGTGCTGGTCTAATATGACGATGGGCGTAGGGTTCACAAGCCTGTCACGTAAAAAGAAAAACAACTTCTATCTAAAAATCTGCCTGTAGGCAGAGGGCCTTCACCGCCTGGGAGTTGTGCACCAATGAAAAAGAAGATTGTTAAATAAACATTTCAAAATTCGAGGCGATAGAATACTATGAGTAATTCCTCCTTCTTCATTGGTGCAACAGTCTTTTGATGGGCCAACGCTGTCTGCCTACTGGCAGATTTCGAGACAGGAGATGTTTTTCTTTTTACTAGGTAGATTGTCAGTCTTACGCCCAACGATCTACAGTCATAGTGTGACGGGTTCTACAGTTTAAAATGGATTCTGAACCACCACAAACATCCATGCCACTGCCGGGTTTCGAAACCGAAACCTCTGGCACGGAGGAACAGAGTACTAGACAGTCGGTCATGCTGAAATTGCAGAGCAGAAATGCAGAAATTTTAATACATGCATAGGGGGAAGCTTAAAATGATTTCAGTGACAATTGCAGGGAAAGCTTAGGGAACATAAACAAATCGGATGATATACAGATATCCTGTTTTGAAACAAAATGATTTCAGTGACAGGATTGAACAAATTATGGATGAATAAGCGATATTTGTGTAAAAATGCAGGAAAGGAAATCAATGAAAATGTTTGTTTATAATTTTGAAATAAAAAGCAGACATTTTAATATATTCACAGGAAATAGGGCACATAGATAAAATTCATGTTATACAGATATCCTGTTTTGAAACAGAATGATTTTTTTCTCCTGTTCTGAAAATCAGTGGAACTGAAGCTTATGTGACAGTCTTTTTCAATAACATGACATGTAGGAAATGTGATGTGGTGCGTAATTTTTTTACATATCATGCTGAAATATGATATTAAATGGATTTAAAGGATATGGCTTCTCATACGTTTTTGATACAATTCGTATTTTATTAATGTAGCATATATAATCCAGTGCTGTCCTGCTACAAAAAATAATTTATTTCGGTAAATTTTATCTGGAAAGAATATCAGCCAAGAAGTCGAGAGAAAAGTTTCAATAAGGTATATTTAATATGAATAATGTTAAATAAAGAGGCCTGATGGCCGATGACTAACGATAAATGAACTATATCAATAGATGGGCAGCATTAAACAATTGCTAACAACAACAGTTTTAGACAGTGCCTATAAGTTTAGTTTGTCACTCCATGGTAATTTTTTGCGCATTTTAGGTTAATAAGACTAGTCATTTAAAGTTTAATGAGGATTTCACTAACAAACATCTATGCCACCGCCAAGATTCAAACCTGAAGCCAGTGGTACCAAAGGCCAGAGCGTTAGCCAATTGGCCATCAGGCCTGCAGATTATACAGAAGCAGTTTTTAATATAAAATGGGATTATCGGTATGTTACTAGTATTTCTAAAACCTTTAAATAGTCAATTCAATTTATAACAATAGCTTAATAAAGAACCCTAAATGCTATCTTGTAACTATACATCATTAATTAAACAATATAATAAATATAATATAATATGAGATAGATATTGGCAACAGGAGTACTCAGTTCACTTATGTTAACCAATCCATAAATAATAAGGCCGCTTTTGAAATATATAACACAAGCACTTTAGCAAACAATTCTTTAATTTCAAAAACCGATAAATAAAACTATTAACTTTGTACCCAGATTTAAAAAAAAAAAAAAGATAAATATTGACCCTATTCATACTGGCCACTTCTATATCTTCAGAAAAACCCCTTACCGTAAGTTTCCGCAGATTTATTTTTTATTTTGATATTAAATATTTATTTACCCATAGAAAATCCAGCTGAACATCTGCGAAATGGAACGGTAACGTTGAGGATATTTTTAAAAAAAGACCGAAATTGTCAAGTATTTCAAAAAATATTTGTGTGAAAGGAAATTCAAGTTTTTATGGATACTTAAAATGAAAAAAAAAGAAACTTTTTTTCCTGTCATGAAAATCAGTGAACCGAACTTATGTGACAGTCTTTTTCAATGCGTGATATGTAGGAAATGCGATGTGGCAGGTAATTTTTTTCATATCATGCTGAAAGATGATATTGAATGAATTTAAAGGATATGGCTTCTTATTTGTATTTGATACAATTTGTATTTTATTAATGTAGCATATGTAATCCAGTGTTCCTGTTTAAAAACAATTTACATCAGTAAATTTTTTGGAAAAATATACCATACAAAAGAGTGCGAGAAAGAAATGTTTCAGGAAAAATGTTTAATATAAAAATTTTAAATAAGAGCAGGTGGCAAGGTTAACCCTTTGCACTCGATGCTAGGGGAATCGAGTCCCAGGGTTGACATGGATGTTTGTAGTGGTTCTGAGTCCACTTTAAACCGTAGGTGCTGTCCTATATGACGATGGGCGTAGGGTTCACAAGCCTGTCACGTAAAAAGAAAAACAACTTCTATCTGAAATCTGCCTGTAGGCAGAGGGCCTTCACCGCCTGGGAGTTGTGCCCCTATGAAAAGAAGATTGTTAAATAAACATTTAAAAATTCGTGGAGCCAAGAATGCAAGAGTAATTCCTTCTTAAGGTATGTCTTTTGATGGGAAACGCTGTCTGTCTACTGGGGATTTCGAGACAGGAGATGTTTTTCTTTTTAGTAACAATTGTCAGTCTTGCGCCCAACGATCTTTTGGGGCTCAGTTTAAAATGGATTCTGAACCACGGCGGCATCCATGACACTGCCGGGTTTGGAACCGAAACCTCTGGCACGGAGGAACAGAGGTACTATCAAATATGACTGTTGCAGGAGAAATGCTGAAATTTTAATACATGCATAGGGGAAAAAGGGAACATAAACAAATCGGATGATATGACAGATATCCTGTTTTGAAACAAAATGATTTCAGTGACAGGATTGAACAAATTATGGATGAATAAGCGATATTTGTGTAAAAATGCAGTAGAAAGAAATCAATGAAAATGTTTGGATATAATTTTGAAATAAAAAGCAGACATTTTAATATATTCACAGGAAATAGGGCACATAGATAAAATTCATTTTCAGATATCCTGTTTTGAAAATAACAATTATTTCATTCTCCTGTTCTGAAAATCAATGGAACTGAACTTATTGACAGTCTTTTCCTCTAAATGATATGTACAAATGTGATGTGGTGCGTACTTTTTTTTTTTTTACATATCATGCTGAAATATGATATTAAATGGATTTAAATATAAAGCTTCTCATGTTTTTGATACAATTTTTTATTAAATAGCATATATAATCAGTGTTGTCCTGCTTCAAACAAAAATATTTCGGTAAATTTTAATCTGGAAAGAATATCAGCCAAGAAGAGAGAGAAAAGTTTCAATAAGGTAAATTTAATATGAATAATGTTAAATAAAAGGCCTGATGGCCGATGACTAACGATAAATGGACTATATCACTAGATGGGCAGCATTAAACAATTGAACAACAACAGTTTTAGACAGTGCCTATAAGTTTAGTTTGTCCACCATGGTAATTTTTTGCCCATTTTAGGTTAATAAGACCAGGATTTAAAGTTTAATGAGGATTCCAAATCACTAAAAACATCCTATGCCATCGCCAAGGATTCGAACCTGAAGCCAGTGGTACCAAAGACCAGAGCGTTAGCCAATGGCCATCAGGCCCAGAGCGCAGAAGCAGTTTTTAATATTCATTATCAGGTATAATACTAGTATTTCTAAAACCTTTAAATAGTCAATTCAAATTTATAACAATAGCATAATAAAGAACCTAAATGCTATCTTGTAACTATACATCATTAATTAAACAATATAATAAATATAATATAATTGACAATTGGAAAGTAAACTCAGTTCCTTATTTTAACCAATCCATAAATAATAAGGCCGCTTTTGAAATATATAAAATAAGCACTTTATCAAACAATTTTTCAAAACTGATAAATAAACTATTAACTTTTTACCCAGATTTAAAAAAAGATAAATATTGACCCTTTTCATACTGGCCACTTCTATATCTTCAGAAAAACCCTTACCGTAAGTTTCCGTGGATTTATTTTTTATTTTGATATTAAATATTTATTTACCCATAGAAAATCCAGCTGAACATCTGCGAAATAGAACGGTAACGTTGAGGATATTTTTAAAAAGACCGAACTTGTCAAGTATTTCAAAAAATATTTGTGTGAAAGGAAATTCAAGTTTTTATGGATACTTAAAATGATAAAAAAAAAAGTTTTTTTTTTCTCTCCAGTCATAAAAATCAGTGCAACCGAACTTATGTGACAGTCTTTTTCAATGTCGTGGTATGAAGGAAATGCGATGTGGTACGTAATCTTTTACATATCATGCTGAAAGACGATATTGAATGAACTTAAAGGATATATATTCTCATATGTGTTTGATACAATTTGTATTTTATTAATGTACCATATAATTTAGTGTTATCTTGTTTGGAAAATAATTTACATCGGTAAATTTTATTCTACTAATACCACACATGTGCCTAGAGCAGATTTGCCCCTTTACAATTTGTGAATGATGTGGGTGAGAGGTCTGGTTGGGCTCTGTGACGCTCTACTGTCCTATGAGACCGGGACCTACGGCTTAAAGTGGATTCCGAACCACTACAAACATCTATGGCACGCCGGGATTCGAACCCGAAACCTATGGTACCGAGAGCCAGAAGGGTAAATTTTATTAGAAAAAAATATCAGCGAAAAATGGGAGAGAAAAGTTTCGATAAAATATGTTTAATATGGATAATGTCAAAAAAGGAGCCTCATGGCCGAGTGACTAATTCTTTGGGGTTCTGTGCCATTGGGTTTGAGTTCTGGCGGTGCCATGAATGCCTGTAGTGGTTCGGAATCCGCCATAAACCGTAGGTCCCGGTCAAATATGACTGTTGGTCGTAGGGCTGACAACCCTACCCTGTAAAAAAAAAACCCCATCATGTTTCGAAATCTGCCAGTAGGCAAGACGACCTTGGCAAACCATTGGGCTTATGCACCATTTATGATGATGAAATTACTAATTTTAATTAGAAATTTGTAACCATGCTTCGTCATACTCACTGGTAAGAGCGTCTCCTCTGGCATTCAAGAAAAATGACCAGTTTGCCTACACACTCTCATCTGAGAGGAAGTATATTTGGCGAACTTTGCGAATAGCCAAGTTTCGGGTTTTCGGCTTAAAAGTGGAGTCCTTCCTCGAATCCATACTTATCTGTCTTTAAATATGTTAAATATTGCATGCGTTTTGCGTTTGTGCGTGTATCAATAAAGCTGCGAGTTCTCCGACTTGTGCCTTAAGTATCTCGACTCAACTACACCCAGTTATAATCTGGATACCAGTTATAACTCACCATAGGGTTGTTGCGCCAATGAATAGAAGAAGAAGAAATTCAGTGAGTCCTTTTGGTGTAACATTAGCTATTATTGGTTTATTAGTTTTGTAGCTATTTTATAACAATTATTTACTATCCGACTCTTATTATTAAACTAAAATTTCTTCTAAATATCTCTAAATATCTATTTTTTTCTAAATTACAGTTTATTTAAAAAAATTCTTAAATATAATAAAGGATTAAAAAAACTCTTAATTTTGATGATAAATAAAAAGAATTTAAAACACATTTTAATTTAATATGAAACTGTTTTAAAATATCAAAGTATTTATTTTTATTGAAAAATATATTTATATTAAAAAATATTAACTTGCAAATTTTTTTGAAGTTTTATTCCTATTTTTCCAGAGAGCAAACAAGTATTGGGAGTGATCTTTAGCTATCAAAAAGATATCAGTGTTAACTTACGTATTCTTTTTTTTAAGATACGAGTAATAAATCTTTCAGCAGTCAAATTTGAAAAGGCTTAACGCGAAAAATGGCTGCCGTAACACACGTCACTTCAGAACCTCTTACAAAAAGCACTTCCAGTTTCCCCACAGGAAAATTTATTTGCAACAGAAAAAAACAACTGCCTGTCTGAAATTTATGGCCGGAGAGAGCTATTTTTCGACTGCACGGTGAGTCTCTGAACATGAATATTCCTAGCGAAACACAAGGTGATTATTCATAAGTTACTTTCATGTTGTCAAGTCCTTTCATTGCAAAAAAATTATAAATTATCAAAATTAAAATATTAAAACAGTGAATAAATTAAATAAAGAGAAAATATTTTAAGTTGTTTTTTTGCTGGTAAAAAAAGTGGTGACAGAGAAAATGGTATAATTTTCATTTCTTTCATAAACTTGGATAATTTTTGTAATACTATTCTATTATGTATAATATGTAGTTTACTTTTGATAATTTAATATTCCAATATTTTTTTATATAACACCAATAATTAATTTTGATAAAAAAATCTTTGTGCTGGTTGTTAAAGAATTTTTATACTTGGTTGAATATCTACTAATTTTAAGTTTCAAATTCTGTTAAAATATGTTGTTGTTGTTATAATGCAGCTGGCAGTACAGATACAGTTAATCTTTATGCCTTAAGCAAGGACTTCACAGCTGTCACTCATTTAGCACTATCTAGGGGACACATGCAGCTTGAAGATATTGTTACAGACGCGAGTAACAGTACCCTCACATCGCTCTACGTTCCTATTAGACCAGGACCTGTGGTTTAAAGTGGATTACGAACCGCTACAAACATACATTTGCTCAGCCTGGATTTAAACCCGAAACCTGTGGTACCGAGAGCCAGAGCGCTAGCCACTCGACCATCAAGTCCCACCTGTTCAAATCTATCGTATTAGATTTTTATCTAGTTTTTTGCAAAAACAAATGGCTTCTTTATAACTGTAAAGAAAGCGCAATCAAATAATTAAGGATTTCATGCTTAGGAATGTCATTCTGTTAGAACTTGGAGGATTGGAAGGCTTAGAAATAAATACACATTAAGATTTTTCACAGCATGCATCAAGGAGATACACTAACTACGTTTTCCTGTTTTGAAACAGAATATTTTTAGGGACACGATAGAAAAATTTATAGAAAAAGAAGCAATATTTGTATAAAAATGTTGGTGAAGGAAAGTAAAACAATAAAGATATTTTTATATAATTTTGAAAAAAAAAAATGCAGAAATTTTAATGTATTCAAAAGAAATAAGGCACATAGACAAATTTGATGTTATACTGATATCCTGTTTTGAAACAGAATGATTTCAGCGACACGTTAGAAAAATTTATAGACAAAGAAGCTATATTTGTTTAAAAATGCTGGGATATGAACGTAAATCAATAAAAATGTTTTGATATCATTTTGGAAAAATGCTGAAATTTTAATACATGCATAGAAAATAGGACACATAGACAAATTTGATGTTTTTAAACAGAATGATTTCAGTGACACAATAGAAAAATTTATAGACGAAGCAGGGATATAAAAATGCTGGGAAATGAGTGTAAATCAATGAAAATGTTTTGATATAATTTTGAAAAAAATGCTGAAATTTTAATTTATGCATAGAGAATAGGACACAGTGACAAATACAGATATCCGGTTTTTCAAAGAGAATGATTTGAGTGACACGATAGAAAAAATTGTAGACGAAGAAGCGGTGTTTGTATAAAAATGCTGGGAAATGAATTTAAATCAATGAAAATGTCTTTATAAAATTTTTAAAAATGCAGTAATTTTAATATAGGCACATGAAATAGGCATACACAAATTTGATGTCAGACAGATATCCCTACAGAAAAGAAAACCAACCCATGGGACTTCAGGAGAAAATAATAATTTTGAAATCAAAATTGATTCAAATATTTTCAAAATGCAGTGATTTTTGGTTCTGCAGTAACTGTAGACATTTTGGTTACTCAAAGTAATCTCAGAAGGCATGGCACATTGCTTTGCAAAACTTTCCTCTTTGGATTTTAACTTTTCCAGACACATTAAACTAAACAAATTCACTTTCATATTCCTATTACATATTCATGCAAATGGTATTCCATATAAAAGATAGAGAAACGGAAGCTATTGAATTTATCATACCTTGCGAACTTTTCATGTGTTCCATGGATTATATTGTCAACCAAATGTCTGTTGGCCAATAGAAGAAAACTATTTCGATTTGCACTATTATGTAAATGAAATGGCTTATGGAATATTTAATACCGATTTTCCGCCATGAGTAATAAAAAAGTATATAAATAAATTACAGACATTTATTTTCTTTTGTAGTGTCACTCTGGCTTATTGAAAATATGATTTATTTCAAAACGGATTTTATATTCAAAATATAGAGACTTGCATGCATATAATGAGTAACAAAGATTTAATCAGAATACAAAGTTTCTTTAATAATGGTTTTTATATTCAAATGCCTAAAAATTGTTTCCAATGCAAATAAAAATTCATTGCATCTTTTATTAAGATAGCTCAACAGCTAATTGAAGTAAAGATAAAAAAAAAAAATTGTATTAAATGAATATTACCTTGGAAAATTAATTTAATATTTTCAAACGTGAGTAATAAAGTCTTATTTTCTACTATTACTACTACTACTACACCACACCACACCACATCACTGTGCCTAGAGTTGAGATGCCCCTATACAGTTTGGGAATGATTTGGGTGAAGTTGAATGGACATACGATGGTGGCAAAAAATTTGTTGTAAAATTCACTTTTGGTGGTACAGACAATGAGGAAAAACAGTATAAAATATCAAAAAATTAAAATATAAAAAAGAGAAAAAATTAATGTAATGTAATTGTACGTAACATCACTTACTTACTAAACATAATTTACTTACTAAATTAATTTTATTACTTTTAGTTCTGGATTAATTTAAACAATTTTCTGTCAGCTTAATGCGAGAAAATTCTTAAATTGTAAAAAAAAAAAAAATTTGTAAGTTTGTATAAAATTTTTTTTTGGTCTCTTAGTTTATTATTAAAACACTAAATTCTGAAAATCTCACTTGCACTAAATTATTAAAGAACAGTAAATTCGCCGAAAATTTTAAGCTTTAAATTAAAGAATGTCTAAAACCTATGTTATTACATTTCGTAACACCAAACATACGTTGAATAAAATTTAGAGGGGAAAAAAAACAATAGCTTTTGTTGTTAGTTCTTTAAGAATCCAGATTTTTTAAACAGGAAAAAAAAAAGAACTTTTTCCATAACAGTCATGTTTTCACTTGCCGAAATTATTTTCAACTCTACTTTTGCAAAACTCTTCCAACTTCTTCAAACAAGTGTTAGGTTAAAAAAATAGAGATAATCTGGCTCGTAATATTGATGGTGCTTTTGAAACTATAGGATGAAGTAAAAAAGAATAGGGTGGAATACCCGGGCACGAATTTTACCCAGGCTTCCTCAACAACTCGGAAAGAAATATCTGCGAAAGAATACTTTCTCATTCAAAACACGGTAGTTGGAGAAAAATGTACGAAGAAAATCGTAAATTTCCAAGTACCACGTTTCCTTTCGTACCAACAACAAAAATTCATAAAATTGAAATTGTTTTCTTTTTTCCGATAAGAAAACGGCATTCCCCAAAATATTTTTTTTTCCTTATTTTCAAAATCGGGGGAAAACTATTTTTATTCCCTTGCTGGTTTGATGCTTTATTGGAAAGGTGTATTGTTTGTTTTCTTTACTTAGCTTACTGAGTTATACATGCATGATTGACATGGAAATAACAAGTTTGAATGAATGGAACTATTAGAAATATGACTCACATATCCCTTTTATTATGAAAGAGACATTCTTTGTTGGTGCTACAATCTTCAATTTATCAATAAGCTATTAGTTCGAAAATTTAGAAAACTGACAAGTAGAATTTCTGCAATAAATTATCAAATTAAGAATAACATCATCAGCCCAATTGGCGTCTATAGTCAAATTGGTGGCCCAAGGCATTGTGCATACAGACAGATTTCGACACAGGAGATGTTTTCTGTTTATGGGTAGGATTGGCAGCACTATTTCCAATGCTCTACAGTCATATTAGATCGGAACTTACAGTTTTAAAGTGGATTCGAACCCCTACAAATATTCCTGACATCTTCGACATTCGAACTCGATATTTGTGACATCAAGCACCAGAGTCTAGAATAGCCACTCGACCATTAGGCCCCAACAAATATTTCACCAAATGTAAAAAAAATTTCACTTATTTATTAAACATGATTTACTTACTAAACAAACTTACTTACTAAGCATAATTTACTTAATAAACAAACTTAATTAATAAACATAATTTCAAAATATATTGCTTTCAGTTTTGGGTAAATTTAAACAATTTTCTATTAGTTTCATGCAAAAAAATTCTTCAATTGTAAAATTAAAGTTTATTTGCAAGTTTGCTTAACCGACTTTCTTTTGTTTCTCTTGGTTTTCTATTAGAAACTAATTTCTGCAAAATTCCTTGCTCTTAATTATTAAAGAATAGAGAAATACGCCGAATGTTTCAAGCTTCAAATGAAAGAATTAACTCTAAACCTATGCTAATACATTCCGTAACATCAAACATACGTTGAATAAAATATAGGGTGGAAAACAATAGCTTTTTGTTGTTATTTCTTTAGGAATCCAGATTTTAAACAGGAAAAAAAAAAAAAAAAAAACTCTTTCCATAACAGTCTTGTTTCACTTGCCGAAATTATTTTCACCTCTACTTTTGCAAAACTACTCCGAACTTCTTCAAACAAGCGCTAGGTTAAAAAAAAAGAGATAATCTGGTTCCGTAATATTGCTGGGGCTTTTGAAACTATAGGATGAAGTAAAAAATAGGGTGGATTACCCAGGCACGAATTTTACCCAGGGCTTCCTCAACAACTCGGAAAGAAATATCTGTGAAAGAATACTTTCTCATTCAGAACACGGTAGTTGGAGAAAAATGTATGAAGAAAATCATAAATTTCCAAGCACCACGTTCCATCTCGTACCAACAACTAAAATTCATAAAAATTGAATTTTTTCCTTTTTTCCGATAAGAAAACGGAATGTCCGAAATATTTTTTCCCCTTATTTTCAAATTCGGGAAAACTATTTTATTCGCTATTGGTGGTTTGGTGCTTTATTGGGAAGGTGTCAATTTTTTTTTCTATTTCTCTTATTGGGTTATAAATGCATGACTGACATGGAAATAACAAATTTGAATGAATGGAACCATTAGGATCATGACTGTTACATCCATTTATTATAAAGAAAATACATTCTTTGTTGATGCTACAGTTGAGAATTTATTAATAAGATATTAGCTCGAAAATTTAGAGAACTGACCAGTGGAATTGCTGCAAGTAGATTGTCACGTTAAGAATAACATCAGCATCATTGGCGCAACAGGCTCATGGTGGATTAGGCCGTATCCTATTAGCAGATTTCGAAACCTGAGACGCTTTCTTTTTTACAGAGTGGGGTTGTCAGGCGTATGCCCAATGTCTTACACCAGTAAACCAGTACCTAGAGTTTAAAGTGGATTCCGAACCACTACAAACATTCATTTCACCTCCGGGACTTGAACCTGAAACTTGCTTACTAAACATAATTGACTTCTAAACAAACTTACTTACAAAACATAATTTAAAAATTTTTTTTTTACATATATTTTGGGGGAATTTAAGTAATTCTCTAATAGTTTCATGCGAGAAAATTCTTAAATTGCAGCAGAAATTATTTTTGCAAATTTGTTTTAATGATTTTCCTTTTTGTCTCTTTGTTTACTACTAGAAACTAACTTCTGCAAACTTCACTTTCTCTTAATTAGTAAATAATAGAAACTACATCGACTGATTTAAGCTTCAAATGAAAGAATGTACTCTAAACCTATGTTAATACATTTCGCAAAACAAAACATTCCTTGAATAAAACATGGGAAAAAACAATACTTTTTTTTGTTAATATTTTTTAAAAATCCAGATTTTTAAACAAGAAAAAAAGACTCTTTCCATAACTGTTTTGTTTTACTTGCCGAAATTATTTTTCGCTCTACTTTCGTAAAACTACTCCAACTTCTTCAAACAAGTGCTATGTAAAAAAAGCAGAGATAATCTGGTTCCGTAATATTGCTGGTGCTTTTAGAAACTATAGGGTGAAGTAAAAAAAAAAATAGGGTGGAATACCCAGGCACGAATTTTACGCAGGGCTTCCTCAACAACTGGGAAAGAAATATCTGCGAAAGAATACTTTCTCATTCAAAACACGGTAGTTGGAGAAAAATCTACGAAGAAAATCATAAATTTCCAAGCATCACGTTCCATCTCGTACCAACAACAAAAATTCATAAAATTGAAATTTTTTTTTTTTTTCCGATAAGAAAACGGCATTTCCAAAATATTTTTCCCCTTATTTTCAAATTCGGGGAAAACTATTTTATTCCCTTGGCGGTTTGTTGCTTTATTGGAAAGGTGTGTTTTTTTTTTTTTCTTTATTTCAGTTTGGTGAGTTATAGATGCATGATTGACATGGAAACAACAAATTTGAATGAATGGTGCCATTAGAACATATGACTGTGATATCCTTTTATTAAAAAAAGAAACCCTATTTGTTGGTGCCAGTTGACAATTTATCAATGAGCTATTAGCTCGAAAATTTATAAAAGTGACCAGTAGAATTTCTTCAATAAATTATCAAATTAAGAATAACTTTCACCATTGGCGCTATAGCTCTATGGTGGCCCAAAGCATTGTGCATACAGACAGAGTTCGACACAGGAGATGTTTTCTTTTATGGGTAAGATTGGCAGCACTATTTCCAATGCTCTACAGTCATATTAGATCGCGTCTTACGGTTTTAAAGTGGATTCGAACTCCTTTAAATATTCCTGACAACTTCGACATTCGAACTCGAAACCTGTGACATCAAGCACCAGATTCTAGAATAGCCATTGGGCCATCAGGCCCCAACAAATATTTCACCAAATGTAAAAAAAATTTCACTTATTTATTAAACATAATTTACTTACAAAGCAAACTTACTTACTAAGCATAATTTACTTAATAAACAAACTTAATTAATAAACATAATTTCAAAATATATTGCTTTCAGTTTTGGGTAAATTTAAACAATTTTCTATTAGTTTCATGCAAAAATTCTTCAATTGTAAAATTAAAGTTTATTTGCAAGTTTGCTTAAACGACTTTCTTTTGTGTCTCTTGGTTTTCTATTAGAAACTAATTTCAAAATTCCTTGCTCTTAATTATTAAAGAATAGAGAAATACGCCGAATGTTTCAAGCTTCAAATGAAAGAATTAACTCTAAACCTATGCTAATACATTCCGTAACATCAAACATACGTTGAATAAAATATAGGGTGGAAAACAATAGCTTTTTGTTGTTGTTTCTTTAGGAATCCAGATTTTAATCAGGAAAAAGAAAAAAAACTCTTTCCATAACAGTCTTGTTTCACTTGCCGAAATTATTTTCACCTCTACTTTTGCAAAACTACTCCGAACTTCTTCAAACAAGCGCTAGGTTAAAAAAAAGAGATAATCTGGTTCCGTAATATTGCTGGCGCGTTTGAAACTATAGGATGAAGTAAAAAAAATAGGTGGAATACCCGGGCACGAATTTCACCCAGGGCTTCCTGACAACTCGGAAAGAAATATCTGTGAAAGAATACTTTCTCATTCAAAACACGGTAGTTGGAGAAAATGTACGAAGAAAATCATAAATTTCTAAGCACCACGTTCCAATCTCGTACCAACAACTAAAATTCATAAAAATTGAATTTTTTTTCTTTTTTCCGATAAGAAAACGGAATGTCCAAACTATTTTTTTCCTTATTTTCAAATTCGAGGAAAACTATTTTATTCCCTATTGATGGTTTGGTGCTTTATTGGGTAGGGTGTAATGTTTTTTTTTTTCTACTCTCTTATTGGGTTATAAATGCATGACTGACATGGAAATAACAAATTTGAATGAATGGAACATTAGGAACATGACTGTTACATCCATTTATTATAAAGAAAATACATTCTTTGTTGATGCTACAGTTGACAATTTATTAATAAGATATTAGCTCGAAAATTTAGAGAACTGACCAGTGGAATTGCTGCAAGTAGATTGTCACGTTAAGAATAACATCAGCATCATTGGCGCAACAGGCTCATGGTGGGATTAGGGCCGTATCCTATTAGCAGATTTCTTGGAAACCTGAGAGGCTTTCTTTTACAGAGTGGGGTTGTCAGGCGTATGCCCAATGTCTTACACCAGTAAACCAGTACCTAGAGTTTAAAGTGGATTCCGAACCACTACAAACATTCATTTCACCCCGACTTGAACCTGAAACTTGCTTACTAAACATAATTGACTTCTAAACAAACTTACTTTTTACAAAACATAATTTAAAAAATTTTTTTTACATATATTTTGGGGGAATTTAAGTAATTCTCTAATAGTTTCATGCGAGAAAATTCTTAAATTGCAGCAGAAATTATTTTTGCAAATTTGTTTTAACCGATTTTCCTTTTTCTATCTTTGTTTACTACTAGAAACTAACTTCTGCAAACTTCACTTTGCCCTTAATTAGTAAATAATAGAAACTACATCGACTGTTTTAAGCTTCAAATGAAAGAATGTACTCTAAACTTATCTTAATACATTTCTTAAAACAAAACATTCGATGAATAAAACATGGGAACAATAGCTTTTGTTGTTGTTTTTTAAAATCCAGATTTTAAAACAAGAAAAAAAGACTCTTTCCATAACTGTTTTGTTTTACTTGCCGAAATTATTTTTCGCTCTACTTTTGCAAAACTACTCCAACTTCTTCAAACAAGTGCTATGTTAAAAAAAGCAGAGATAATCTGGTTCCGTAATATTGCTGGTGCTTTTGAAACTATAGGATGAAGTAAAAAAAAAAAATAGGGTGGAATACCCAGGCACGAATTTTACCCAGGGCTTCCTCAACAACTCGGAAAGAAATATCTGCGAAAGAATACTTTCTCATTCAAAACACGGTAGTTGGAGAAAAATCTACGAAGAAAATCATAAATTTCCAAGCATCACGTTCCATCTCGTAACAACAAAAATTCATAAAATTGAAATTTTTTCTTTTTTTTCCGATAAGAAAACGGCATTTCCAAAACACACACACACCTTATTTTCAAATTCGGGGAAAACTATTTTATTCCCTTGATGGTTTGGTGCTTTATTGGAAAGGTGTATTGTTTTTTTTCTTCTTTTATTTCGCTTGTTGAGTTATAAATTGCATGACTGATATGGAAATAACAAATTTGAATGAATGGAACCATTAGAAATATGATGTCATATCTCTTTTAACAAAAAAATAAACATTTTGTTGATGCACACAGTCGTCAATTTAATAATAAAATCATTTAGTTGAAAAGTTCAGATAACTGGCCAGTGGAATTTCTGCAAGTAAATTATCACGTTAAGAATAATACCACCATCGTATTGGCGCAACATCCCCATTGATGGCCCAAAGCCATCTGCCGACTGGACAGATTTCGAAAAAGGAGATATTTTCTTTTGGGTAGGGTTTGGCAGCACTATTTCCAACGCTCTGCAGTCATATTAGATCGGGACCTACGGTTTTAAAGTGATTCCGTACCACTACAAACATCCATGACACCGCCAGGACATTTGAACCAGAAACATGTGGCCATCGATCCACCAGAGTCTAGAATTTGTCTCTCGGCCATCAGGCCTCAACAAATATTTTTATTAATATAAACTTTGTACTTACTAAACATAATTTACTTATTTATTAAACATAAACATATTTGACTTACTAAACAAACATGCTTACTAAATATAATTTACATATTAAACAAACTTAATTACTAAATATAATTTACATACTAAACAAACTTACTTACTAATATACAGGATTAATAAACAAATATGCTTACTAAACATAATATACATACTAAACAAAATTTTACTAAACATGCTTCAGTTTAAACATAATTTCAAAAAAGCTTTTACTTTCAATTTAAGTAAATTCTCTGTTTGTTTCATGCGAAAAGTTTCATTTGCAAGTTTGTTTAACCGACTTTCTTTTTGTCTTTTGGTTTTCTATTAGAAACTAATTTATGCAAAGTTCACTTGCTCTTAATTATTAAAGAACAGAAAATACGCCGAATGTTTTAAGCTTGAAATTAAAGAATTAACTCTAAACATATGTTAATACATTTCGCAACATCAAACATCGATGAATAAAATATAGGGTGGAAAAAGACAATTGCTTTTTGTTATTGTTATTTTTTTAAGAATCCAGATTTTAAACAGGAAAAAAAAAAAAAAAAAAAAACTCTTTCCATAACTGTCTTGTTTCACTTGCCGAAATTATTTTCACCTCTACTTTTGCAAAACTACTCCAAATTCTTCAAACAACTGCTAGGTCAAAAAAAAGAGATAATCTGGTTCCGTAATATTGCTGGTGCTTTTGAAGCTATAGGATGAAGTAAGAAAAAAAATAGGTGGAATACCCAGGCCGGAATTTTACCCAGGGATTTCCTGAACAACTCGGAAAGAAATATCTGTGAAAGAATACTTTCTCATTCAAAACACGGTAGTTGGAGAAAAATCTACGAAGAAAATCATAAATTTCCAAGCACCACGTTCCATCTCGTACCAACAACAAAAATTCATAAAATTGAAATTTTTTCTTTTTTTTCCGATAAGAAAAGGGAATGTCCAAAATATTTTTTCCTTATTTTCAAATTCGGGAAAACTGTTTTATTCCCTATTGATGGTTTGGTGCTTTACTATAAAAGGTGTATTGTTTCTTTTTTTATTACTTTCGATTATTGAGTTATAAATGCATGACTGACATGGAAATAAAAATTTGAATGAATGGAACCATTATTAAAACATGACTGTTACATCCATTTATTATAAAGAAAATACATTCTTTGTTGACTTTCTGCTACAGTTGACAATTTATTAAAAATAAGATATTAGCTCGAAAATTTAGAGAACTGACCAGTGGAATTGCTGCAAGTTTAACGTGGATTCGAATCACGTTAAGAATAACATCAGCATCATTGGTTGCAACAGGCTCATGGTGGGTCTAGGCCGTATCCTATTAGCAGATTTGAAACCTTGAGAGGCTTTCTTTTACAGAGTGGGGTTGTCAGGCGTACGCCCAATGTCTTACACCAGTAAACCAATACCAAAATTTATTGTTTAAAGTGATTCTAAACGAACCACTACAAACATTCATTTGCTTACAAAACACTTACTAAACCAAACTTATTAAACCTGAAACTTGCTTACTAAACATAATTGACTTACTAAACAAACTTACTTACAAAACATAATTTAAAAATAAACTTATTTTTACATATATTTTGGGGGAATTTAAGTAATTCTCTATTAGTCTCATGGAAAATTCTTAAATTGCAGCAGAAATTATTTTTGCAAATTTGTTTTAATGATTTTCCTGAGTTTTGTGAATCTTTGTTTACTTTTAGAAACTAACTTCTGCAAACCTCACTTTCTCTTAATTAGTAAATAATTGAAACTACATCGACTGATTTAAGCTTCAAATGAAAAATTAACTCTAAACCTATATTAATACATTTCGCAAAACAAAACATTGTTGAATAAAATATAGGGAAAAAACAATAGCTTTTTTTGTTGGTATTTTTTTAAGAATTCAGATTTTAAAAGTAAAAAAAAGAACTCTTTCCATAACTGTCTTGTTTCACTTGCCGAAATTATTTTCGCTCTACTTTTGCAAAACTACTCCAACTTCTTCAAACAAGTGCTAGGTTAAAAAAAAATAGAGATAATCTGGTTCCGTAATATTGCTGGTGCTTTTGAAACTATAGGGTAAAAGAAAAAAAAAAAAATAGGGGTGGAATACCCGGGCACGAATTTTACCCAGGGCTTCCTCAACAACTCAGAAAGAAATATCTGTGAAAGAATACTTTCTCATTCAAAACACGGTAGTTGGAGAAAAATGTACGAAGAAAATCATAAATTTCAAGCACCACGTTCTATCTCGTACAACAACAAAAATTCATAAAATTGAAATTTTTCTTTTTTTCCGATAAGAAAACGGCATTTCCAAAATATTTTTTCCCCCTTATTTTCAAATTCGAAGAAAACTATTTTATTCCCTTGGTGGTTTGGTGCTTTATTGGGAAGGTGTGTTGTTTTTGTTTTTCTTTATTCAGTTTGGTGAGTTATAGACGCATGACTGACAAGGAAATAACAAATTTGAATGAATGGAACCATTAGATACATATCTGTGATATCCTTTTATTATAAAAGAAACCCTATTTGTTGGTGCCATAGTCGCCAATTTTAATAAGCTATTAGCTCGAAAATTTATAAAAGTGACCAATTTCAGTAAATTATCAAGTTAAGGGATTAACATTGGCGCCCAGCCATACGTAGATTTCTAATGTACAGGGTAGGATTGTCAGCCATACGCTAACGCTCTATTGTCATTTAGACCTGGACCTACGATTTAAAGTTGGATTTCGAATCACTTTAAACATCCATGGCACCACCGAGATTTGAACCCGAAATCTGTGACATCGGATACCAGAGTCTAGGCTAGTGATTGGGCCATCAATCCCCAACAAATATTTCTCCTAATATAAACGAAATTTCACTTACTTACTAAAAGTAAGCTAATTACAAAGCAAGATTACTTACTAAACATAATTTACTTACTAAACAAACTTACTTATTTACTTGCCTAATTTACTTACTAAACAAACTTACTTACTTGCCATAATTTACTTAATAAACAAGCTTACTTACTAAACACAATTTCCAAATTTAATACTTTTAGTTTTGGGTTAATTTAAATAATTCACTATTAGTTTAATGCGAAAAAAATTAAATAGCAAAAGTTATGTTTTTTTGCCAGTTTGTTTAACCGACTTTCCTTTTGTCTCTTAGTTTGCCATCAGAAACTAACTTCTACCAATTATTGAAGAATAGAAAATACGCCGACTGTTTTAAGCTTCAAATGATAGAATTAACTCTAAATCTATCTTAATACATTTCGTAAGACCAAACATACGTTGAATAAAACACAGATGTGAAAAACAATAGCTTTTTGTTGTTATTTTTGTAAAGAATCCAGATTTTAAGAAGTAAAAAGAAAAACTCTTTCCATAACAGTCTTGTTTCACTTGCCGAAATTATTTTCAACCCTCTACTTTTTGCAAAAACTCTTCCAACTTCTTCAAACAAGTGTTAGGTTAAAAAATAGAGATAATCTGGTTCCGTAATATTGATGGTGCTTTTGAAACTATAGGATGAAGTAAAAAAATAGGGTGGAATACCCAGGCACGAATTTTCACCAGGGCTTCCTCAACAACTCGGAAAGAAATATCTGTGAAAGAATACTTTCTCATTCAAAACACGGTAGTTGGAGAAAAATGTACGAAGAAAATCATAAATTTTCAAGCACCACGTTCCATCTCGTTCCAACAATAAAAATTCATAAAATTGTAATTTTTTCCTTTTTCTTTTTTCCGATAAGAAAACGGCATTTCAAAATATTTTTCCTTATTTTCAAATTCGAAGAAAACTATTTTATTCCCTTGGTGGTTTGGTGCTTTATTGGGAAGGTGAAATATTTTTTTTTATTTTATCGCTTGTTGAGTTATCAATTCATGACTGACATGGAAATAACAAATTTGATTGA
>BPLR01009225.1:0-42292 GCA_021605095.1 Caerostris extrusa
TCTACTGCAGGTTAATCGCAGGCGACAGTGAGTTGCGGTAAGTGGAACACATCTGACAGGCCTACGAGCATATAGACCAATGTGCCCTTAAGCGTCTGTACACGGTCTGCCTTGAAACTGTCGTACGTACCGGTAGCTGAAGAGAGCTGACGAGACAGGTCTGATGCTGTGCTCCGTCTGTTTCTTTTGGCAGTAATCTGCTAAAATACCGGTCCTCATTCGGCGTTGTAACTCGAGGGGCGACCTGTGCTGTAACATCTACTCACATTACCATCATCTTGGAATCGTTGCCAAAGCCTGAGATGACACTCTGGGCGATTCCAAGTTCCTCGGATACTTCCAGCTGGGTACGTCCACATTCCAGTCGTCCGATAATTCTACCACGTAAAAAATCATTCAAATGCTTCCTTTGTGCCATAACTATGCGGTTATTGCACTGAAAGGCTTTTAAAGCGCTTGTGAACAATTTTACTTCTTGCCACCATTCCTTATATAGACCCTCTCTTGCTATACGCGTACCCTCTTTCATCTGGTGGTTCCTGTATTTACATATTCTTCAAGATAGCCTATTAATTCTACAGGTGAGAGCATTGCCAGAAATTCAGTTCTATTGACTTGATTACAGATACATCCCTTAATTTATGGACATGAGTGTATTATGCAAAGGATTAATTCTATAATAGCATCATAAATTTTAAAAATTAATAAATTTATGGTAATATTATTTTTTTAAATCTGTTGATTATTGCTTGAACAATGGCTAAAGAATCTTTTTTAATGTTTCAGGGGTAAGGATCTCGCAGTATGTCAATGTTTCTCATAGTATGTGCTTCCTCTTCCTTTGTGTATATATGCACTATAACGCATAATATGCAACAACACAAATATAATATAAGCATGCATAATATGCAATATAACGATCTCCACTGCAATTAGGCAGTTCATGAGCCATTTTTAACGATTCAATTAATTTCCTCTTGTAAGTGAAAATCGCTCTGTAACGCTCATTATTGCTGCTTTCACTGTAGACTGGTATTACGAGATCTTATAACTCCTTGTTCATATTATTCTTGTCTTGATTTGATTTGATGCTTTGAGATGCATGCTCATTGCTACTGCCTATCATTTTATCCAAATGCTGTTAAAATACTAGATATAAAAAAGAAGTTGACAAGAGAAAAATTAAACCTTTATAAAGGAACTACACTAAAACTCCTCGAAAAGTTTTATTGCCTATGATGGATTATAATTCCAATTAAATAAAAAAGGAATCGTTGCAATTGCTTTCTAGCAACAAAAAAAGAAAATAAATAATATGGGCAAATTTGAAAAACAAATGGATAAACTTAAGAGATCCAAATAGGCCATAATATTTTATCAATTGAACGTGTTAGGAGAAATATGTGGTACTATGTCCAAAAGTAGGACTTCAAATTATTTTTTTCTAAAAACTCTTTATTTATTCTTCCAAACTTATTTCATCGCCTTCATAGTAATACAGTCCAGGACACAATGCGCTTCTGCCAACTTTTTTTCCACAATCCTCAATGCATGCTAAGTGGTCATCGGCAGGGATGACTATTACGATCCTAAGGAGAAGGGAGTTATATATAGATTCTTCTAAACCTCGGCTTAAAGACTTTCTTCTTCATATTGTACTAAGAAACCTCGACTCTTCTTGTCTATGCAGTGATTTGGAGAAGAAAAATTTTATCAGCGCACCTGTTTTTGAAGATAGACCTGGAAACCTTACCTTATTCCCAGAAAGTTATGGTTTGTTGGGTCTCCAATTTGGATATACTATTTTTTTGTCTATGAGTGGATAGCAGAGATCGCAAAAATCATTTTATGAAGAAGTAATGAACAAAAAGAAATACGATATCTTCGGACAAAAAAAAATGTAATTTTTCAACCACTTATAAATCTTGAACACGCATATCTTATTTCCTTTTGCTCCTCAAACTCACATTAAAGAAGAGAAAAGTTAAGTCGATGGATAAAATGTTCCTAATTTCCAGTACCATGAACACATTTCGTAGGCTAAATGAAGTTAAATAAAAAAGTGGGACAAAACTATAAAGATTACAAGTAAAGGGAGCTTAAAGTAAAGATGACTTTAAGAAAAGTTTGAATGGGATTAAAACAAGTTGAAGAATCTTTAAAAGGGTCTTAACTTGAATTTCTTTCGCTTTAAAAGCTGAGAACTAGTTTCAGTACTAATTCAAAATTTTAAACGTCTGGGATAAATCTTTTAATTCTCTTCTGTATTAGCGCAACAGCCCCGTGGTGGGTCAGGACGGTATGCCTACTGGTAGATTTCGATACAGGGAGATGTTTCTGAATGCATCATATTATTAAGAATACATTTTATGTATTCACATTTGGATTTCTTTTCCTGAAAATATCTCCTGCGCTATGAACACCAAACAAGTTGAACGATTTCACCAAGATATTTTAAAACTGAAAAAAAACGTTGTCAGTGAAAATGGAATCCAAATATGCTTCTAGACAATTGTTGGACACTAAAAAGGATGTTTCTCCAGCGAAATACAGCAGAAAATTATTAAAAACTAGATTAAAAGCATGTAAGGTTAGATTTAGATTAATACGTATAAGTAAATAAAATAAAATTAATCACTTTAAAACACTTTTTAAATTAAACACAAGAAAATAATGCTATACTAGTTTGAAAACAAAGCAAAATATTCCTTAACAAACAGCCATTTTATAGATAAAAAGTTAAATTTTTCCGATCAGTATCACTTAACTCTCATAAAGTCTCGCTTTTTAATAAATGACTATATTGCACACTATGAGAGAATTCAATTCTGCCCACTCCCCCTTGCTGCTAAGCAAGTAGTTTTTTCAGTATTTATAAATTATACAAGTAGAACTAATCGATAATTCAAAGAAAAATAATCAGAACCGAATATTTCGTGCTTACTTTGACGAATAAAAATGCTCGTCTGTTTGAGAAGGGAATATATATAAGGATTTTGACTTAATATCATTTTACCGTGAAAAACTACTTGGTTACTGTGTGCTTATACCTTAATATGCTTACTTGGTGACTTGGCATCCTGGCGAAGCATTTGGCACAAAGAGTACAGGGGTTCTAGATTTTTACCAAGTCTTTTGAACAATGAACATAAATATATTACTTTTGAAATGCAACAATGTATTTCCCTGTTTAGGCAAGCAAGGATTGTTGAAATCAGCATACTGCTGCAATGCAAGAAAGAAAACAAATTAGAATGTATTATGTAATGAACGACATTGGTACATATATATAAAAATGATATTTCTATGCTTCTTTAAGACGAAAAAAATGGATTATCCTTATTAAAATATTGTTAGTTTATTTTGACCTTATCATTTTCTTAATCTTAATCACCAATCAGTTTTCTAAAATCTGCTACATGATTTCTCTTTATTCCGTATCCTGGATATCACCATCAATGCACTCACCAAAAAAGATTCAATAACCACCGATGACCCCTAAACCCCCTCTCGTGCAAATCGTAATTTATGCTAACCGTTGATTTCTACTACTGAGCAATAAAGAATCCAAGATAATTACCTCAAGCATCTCAATCATACTAAAACTTTTAAAAGACTTCAGCAATCACAATAGAACTGAGAAATCCAACAATAGACGAGTTACTGATTTATCAAACTACGGAATAATTACAACACCATGACAATATCTTGAAGACAATCATCTACTACAGATATTATCTTTCATTGACATCAGAACATCTATAAAACCCCAAGGCCTAGAATGGTAACAAAAATTTGGAAAACGTTAAAAACATCAGCTAATTATGCTGTTTGTTTCGAACAAATTCAAGATAATATACGACAAAGCGATAAATCCATTCAAATAATATTATGTATTACCTTTGGACTGAATTTCTATTAACATAAGTTACAATTTCAATCATCTTTTATTACTACATTTGTTTTTCAGCATTCAGTTGCTCAATAATTTCTTTCTTCTATATCCTGAATTTTATCATTTTTGCATTCATAAAAAAATTTTGGTTATGAACAGTAAAAAAATCGATTATGAAGTACTTATTAATACAATTATAATAGAAGCTGGCGAACCAATCGTTGCTAAACAAACAATTGTTCCTACTACAGAGAAATAGTGTATGCCAGAATATAATCTTCAACATGCCATCAATTTGAGAGTAAATCAAGTGCTATCAATCATTCAACAAGCTTTTGAATTGATTCCAGCAATCCATAGACGAATTTATTGACTTAATAAAGTACAGAACAATCACAATATCCTGAAACCAGCCATCTACTACAGATATTATAATTCTTCCTATAAACTACCACCGCATATAATAATAACAGAGTTTGGAAAATGTTAGAAAGCCCAGATAATTATACAGTCATTTTCGAACAAATTCAGGAAAACAATATTTTCATTTCATCGATTCAGAAATAATGTCACATCTCTACAACAAAAATTGCAGTTTCTATAAACGTATAATTTCCTTCGCTTTTTCACCATTCGTTACTTAATAATTTGTAAACACAAATCATAAATATTACTGCTAGACAACAGAAATTGTAACGCAACAATTTAAAATTCAAAAATAGAATTGTCACGAATAAAAAAAACCTTTGAAAATGAACGTAAATATTTTCGATCGCAACGCTAGTAGCATCCCAGCATGGCAGCTTACTTACCTCCGCTAAGAGAAAAATTAAAAAATCTTTGATATCAACGATTTCTCTACCTTTACGGTGAGAGTCGAGAAATTTAACAGAAAACCTGAGGCAACTCAATATTTTTCCTGTAATTACTACATCATTCATCGACCAATTGTAATTACAAGCAAAGATGCCTGAAATGCGACACAAGATGCGATACAAAGATGCCAAATAGGCGATACAAGAAAGAAAACAAATTAGAAAATACACATTATTACATTAAACGATATTGTTGCACAATATTATAATCGCATTTCTACTCTTTCTTTAACACGTGAAAAAATGGATTATCACATTAAAATGTTGCTAGTTTGTTTTGGTCTTATCATTCTTTCATCCTTTTTACCGATCAATTTTTTTAATAATTCGTTCTTTGATTTCTTTCTTTTTCTTACCCTAATTATCATCACCAACGCATTCACCAAAAAAGAATCAATAAACCGATACCCTAAAATAATCAGTAAATTTATACGGATTCTAGAGATTTAACTGTTGATTATCTAGTAGTATTTCCTACTGCTGAGTAATACAGAATCCAAGATAATTATCTCAAACATACAGAAACCTTTGAAATAATTCCAACAGCTACAATAGAGCTGAGAAATCCAACCATAGAGGAATTATTGACTTATCCAAATGCAGAACAATCTTGGACACAATGGCAAATATCTTGGAACCAAACCATCTACAACATATATTATCATTCTTCGACTTATGAATACTTCTATAAACCACCAACACTACTGCTGAGTAATGCATACGCGAATATAACGCTTAGCCACTACTGAGTAATACAGAAGCCAAGATAATTACCTCAAACCTATCAGCCATAGTACAGAAATCTTTGAAATGATTCCAGCAGTTAAATAGAACTGAGAAATCAAAACATAGATAGAATTTAGACAAGTTATGAGCAATTCAGACACAATAGCAATATCTGAAAACATCCATCTACACACATCTACAACATCCATCTTTTACGATATGAACACACTATAAACTACCAGCACCTATAATAGTTACAGAATTGGAAAATAACATTAGAAAAACCAGCTAATTATGCATGTAGTTTCGAAAAATTCAAGATAATATTGAATCGGCGATAATCCATTCAAATAACATGACTGAATTTCTGCAAAGGGAAAAATTATAGCTCCTATCGCATTATCATTTCCTTCATTTTTCGTCAATTAATTTCTTAATAATTTGCTCAAAGATTTTTTTTTCTACAATATGTTGGATTTTATCATCTGAACCATTTTTTGAAAAATTCGAATAATTGTAATAGAAGCTGATAAACTATCCATTGAAAAACAAATAGTCTTTTCAACTAAGAAACAATATAAAATCACGATAATTATCACTCGACTGCAGATTAATTTCGACACAAGAGATATAATATATGTAATGATGGGCTTCAAGATTTTAATTGATCTACTTTTAAAAACCGATATATTAGTCGCCCTCATCTATAATAATAATATAATTTGGAAAACTCTATCCAGAATAACCATCTCATCAAATCTTAGAAATAATGACTAATACTTTATTTTTCAAACCATTGATTCAACAATATGTCTATCGAAAATCAGCAATAAATCCAACCATTCACAATCTTTTTGAAATAAATTCTGGCAATTGCCACAGGAGCAAATGAAGATATTCAGATAGCAATACTACTAAGAAGCTATATATAGGCAATATTCAAACCAGCGATAAAACCATCCAAATATATGACTGAACCTTTACAAACATACTTACAGTTTTCCCTAATCATCTTGACTTTCCTTCCAAGCACCGATATTCAACTACTTAATAATTTGCTCAACAATTTTTTTCTTCAATATACTGGATTTTACTATCCCTGCGTTCTTCAAACAAAAGAAACACTAAATATTTCAACGAATGACCGAAATACTTATTCGAAGGCAATTTTAATGAAGCAGTCAGATCAGTCGTTGATGAACTAATATTATTTTTCCTACTACAGAGCAATACCATATACCCACGTAATATTTCATGTGCCATCACTTTTGCAAGAAAAATCAGCCAATTAACAAGCTTCAGCTAACAATTACAATGAACTAAGAAATCCAACCACAGAACCGAGTTACTGACGTATCCGACTACAGAACAATTCAGTCCTTATTTTTGGCGATGAACATATTTATCAATCAAAATCGCCTATATGATTGAAATATCATATGAAGGCGATTTTGATCAATAGGTATGAACCACCTAATCATTTTCAAAGAAATTGTAGAAATCGAAACAAATCAGCGATTTGCAGAATAAATATATTCAAATAATGATAGTGTATTTTCCGAAAACAAAATTACAGTGTCTATTATCTCATTGTTGCTTCGCCATGCAGTTTCAATAAGTTTCTCAATTATTTCTTTCTTTATAATCCTTTCCCCCACCTCAAGGCTATTAATTCAGCAACGACTGGTTTCGCCCAGCATCTATTATAATTGCTTGAATTAGTATATCCAAAAGCTGTTGAAGTATAGTTCTTTTATGAATGCAAGAGATAGTTAAATCCAGGATATTGAAGAAAGGTTTTTTTGAGCAAATTATTAAGTAACTGAGAATGGTGAAAAATTGAAGGGAAATGATAAGATGGTTGAAGCTGAAGTAGCTCTTCGGTCAGTATTTTGAAGTTTTGCAAAAAAGATGAATTTTTATTTTATTTAATTATGAGAAATTGTTAAGGATTTAAAATGCCCAATTGTTTTTGATATTTTTTTAAGTATTAATTTTAAAGATGGAAAAAAATTAAATCTCCCCATCACACCAAAGCATACATTCTGTGTACATTATTCATGAGTTTAATATCCATGTAAGAGATATTTGTAAAATTTGCTTTTGGTAAAATCTTTAAAATAGAGGGACTGTTGGGTTTGGCGTCGTCTAAAGCGTTTTAGGCAAAATGCTTCAAATAACAAGTTTCGTATTTTAACCCTAAAACTATAGCTCGGTTACTTGAAGTACAATTTGAATAAAAATAAAATGCTGAAAAAGTTTAGAATTTTAAGGGGAAAAAATTTACCCCGTGTGTCATCAATAATGATGAATGAAGAGAAGCAGGACTGGGATTTCACTACGTGGTAAGTCGGACACACAACATATTTAACAATCAAACCTTCAAACATACCATTGAATAATTGTCAATTTGCGTTGATATTCCAAATCATCGAAATCCGTTGATGTATCATCATTACTTCTATTTTTTTAAATAATGCTCGTTTCCATATTCTCAAATAAAAATTGGATGAAGATTTTGGTCAAAACACAAGTAACAATGTAAATGCAAGATCAATCCACCGTTGTTAAGAAGAAAATGTTATGAAATAGAAAATCTGTAGAACAAACTGAATGACGGGCTATGATTGGCAACTGCAGCTAGTCCAATGTGATTGATCGATGAAAATTATTTAAATAGCCTTAGATTTCTGCGTTTCTGTGCCAATTAAATATTTTTTATTAATTAGCCATAATAAAAATATGATTAATTAATAAAAAACTTTTTAAATAAAATAATATATATATATACATGCATAGATATGTATTACTGTTTTCCATCTAGCTTAAAAACTTACACTCACTCACAAAGCAGGAGATAGAGGTTGAAGCAACCAGGTTCTCCGTCAATCTGGCAAATCGTCGACGTTGTCGTCGTTTCTCTGCCAACTACATTTCTTCAACTCCAGTTTTCAGATGATTTCAAAATGTGCAAATTTAATACAAGAATATTTTTTTTTAAGAATGTTGTTAAGCTGTCATATTACTAATTACTATTAAGTCAAATTTTATCAGTAGTATTATAAATTTATTGCGAAAAATTCGACAATTATCTCACACGAGGACTTTTGGCGGTGATAGCACAAATTTAACATTAAGAATAATTTTAATGATTTCCTTCAGGCGATAAAGAATTTTAAACGCATTGCTGAATAAAATGTAAAGTAATTTTCCCATTTTTTTCTTTTCTTTTAAATATTATTGTTTTAGCATTCTATTTCAGCATTGTAAAATAAAATATAAAATTTTGGGGTACTTTACGTATTAACGCCACCGCAGCAGAAGTTGCGCTAATGCGCCAAAATAAAGATCAATCTTGTTGGTTGCAAGCAGTTATCTTTTGGATTCCTTGTTGCCTTGTTGTTTGCTGATTTTGACGCCATTTTTTAGTGCTGAAAATGCGTATTCGGGATTTTCCAAAAACAGAACAAGATGCAATTTTTATTTTTCAGGAGTGAAATATTTTACCAAAAAAAACGAAAATGTACCGATTCCCATGACATGAAACTTTACTTTCGTAAACGTAAGTTTTGGAAATGTAATTTAAGATCGTGTGATCAGCAAATGGAACTTAGAAAAGACAACTGGTTTGAGGGAAACAGAATTCCATTTTTGTTCAGCTTTGAGATTCATATACTGTTGGTGCGAGAAGTTGACGTCGATTAAATTTTATGAAAAGCAACTTGATTTGTCGGATAAAACTGTTATAACATACGTGTTTAACTGTTATAATAACATGCGTGAATTATGTGTCTTGGATATGGAGAATAAACCAAACAAGAAGATTGGTGGACCAGATTGCATTTTTAGAAATTGATGAAAGTTTGTTTACTAAACGTAAAAATAATTGTGGTCAGTATTACCCGAACAGTGGGTGTTTGGTGGTATATGTAGAGAAACATAAGATTCGTTTGTTGTCACTGTTCCTAATAGAACTGGCTCTACCCTTCTTGATAAAATTATTGAAAACATTGCATATATGGTAGCACAATTTATTCGAAGAGTTGGAAAGGTTACGTGAAACAAATAGAATAGAAATAGAAAGATTCTACATGATAAAGTTAATCATAATGATAAAGTTAATCATAAATACAATTTTATTGATTCTGATACAGGAATTCATACACAAACAGTTGGGAGACTGTGGGGCAGTGCTAAATGGAGGAACAAGGGACATAAAGGGGACAGCGAGACATCATTTGGAATCTTATTTATCAGAGTAAGTACCAATTTTGGCAGTAAAGCGATAAAATTTGGCTTTAAAACAGTTAATTTCACATAATATCAAATTAACAATAAATTTGGCATTAAAGCGGTAATATTTGGCGATAAAGCGATAAATTTGAGTAACAGAAATTAGCAAAGGACAACGTAAATTTATTTAAATGAATGAAGTATTTGCTACCTCGAGAGTTGACATTTTCAAATGCAACAACTTGAGAAATTCCGTGATCTGCTTCGAAATGTGTACAAAATTGTATAAATGAATGAACTATCGGTAAAAATCTAAAATCCTGTACCCTTTGTGTAAAATGCACGCCAGGATACCAAGTCGCCAGTAAACATAAAATGACATATTTAGTTTCCGTGGTAAAATGGCATCATGATAAAACCCATCACTAGGTTGCCAAATCGCCAACTAAACAAACAAATGGCTGTTGAAGTTAGAGTGCCGTTGTAAAACGCTATTTCGGCAAAATTCATCGCCAAACATTGCTAGTACTCCAGCATTAGTAGCCAAATAGCTATTGCGTCAAATTATATTTCTTAAATTGCTTTTTACGAAAGATTTTATCGCTAAATATTATCACTATCGTGCGAATATTTTATTCCTGAAATGTTTTAACGCCAAAATTGCAATTTACGCAAATTTC
Organism: Caerostris extrusa; assembly: GCA_021605095.1. Taxonomy (NCBI): domain Eukaryota; kingdom Metazoa; phylum Arthropoda; class Arachnida; order Araneae; family Araneidae; genus Caerostris; species Caerostris extrusa. Next base: position 10,410 of record BPLR01009225.1, read on the forward strand.
TTTCACTAAAAATCTTATTTCTAAAATGCTTTTTTGGCCAAATGTTATCTCTTTAACGCCAAATTTTAGAACTATTATTGCCAAAATGTATGCCGTAATTGCCTTTACGCCAAATTATTATATAGAATTTTGTTTTGTTAACTTACAAATGTGTATAATTTTAGCAACGATAATAATCTATATTACGATTTAAAATTACGCCAAATTTATTCACTAATAATACGATGATATGATACGATACGGTCAAAAATACGATGCCGAATTCGAATGATAAAACAATATCAATAAAAATAAAGAATAAACCAGAGAATAACTTACATTTTATTCTGATATATCCTTTGCTGGAGACAAAAATAATCTTTTATGCCTCACTAAAACCTGTAATTGCATAGTCATATCAAATGAATGAAGAAAACAAGAAAAACATCATAAAAAGCACACACAAAATTTGATACAATCAGTTGCCTTTTTTCAATCAACTGACGTTCTAAAATTAAAGTTTGCGTGAATTTAAATAACGGTTGCCAAAAATCTTAGCTATGTAAAACAACATTAAATATAAACATCATTAAACCTCAAAAAAAAGTTAATACACTAAATTTAATTTCGCCGTGTTCTAAAAATAAAAAAGTAAAATTTTTTCGCGGGAATTCAAATAATGGTTGTCACAAAATTTAATTATGGCAACAGCATTAAAAAAAATATTTATTCGATAATCAAATATAAGATATTAATAGAGTAAAAAATCATTTTTTTGTTTGTTTCTGTATTTTCATGAGTGGCAATGGCATTAAAATTGTTTATATTTTTGTATCATTGACCGGCATACATTATAAAAACCATTTATGAATAATCAATAATTTATCAATATAATTTCTGAAAAGAATATATATTTCTGTTTTTATTTACAATAAATTAAAATTCTGATGATAATAATCAAAATAGCAATAAAATATTTATTATATTGTTTGAAAAAAGAAGTTATTAATTCCTCTGACTGCAGTATTGTAACCCTAAAGAAATTAACGGAACATTGGCGAAATATTCCAAGTTGCAAGGTTGGCGACTTTCTCAGTGGCACAGTATTCTACATTTCAATCGCACTATGTTTTTCACTATGTGACTGAATCCCTTCATTTTTCTCTTCTTCTTTTGTGTTGATTTAAATATCGATTTACATCTAATATCTTTCCACATTAAAAAAATGTTTTGATTTTAATACTTTTGTAATGTATTATTAACTGTAATTTGTATGTGCGAGAATTTATACACTCACATGTGCTTACTTAACTGGGAATTATAAGAACGCACATCGAAATAATACTTGTTCAGACTTATAGGTGGTTTTAAAGAAAAAAAATTTTCGAAATATTTTAATTAATATATGCCTTAATTTACGTAGAAGCATTAATATTAATATATATATATATATATATATATATATATATAATATAAATTCTTATATCCTAATATTTTACACAATGCTTATATAAGGATTTATATCCTTGGATATGAATCCATATATATTCTTAAAGTTTTGAAACTTCGTTTAAACGTATTATAAATTCAAAGTAATTTTGAAATGAATTTCTCTTTAAAAGCAGATTACAAAATAATTATTTTAATCTGCCAATATTTTTATCTTGAAAAACATAATTTCAATGCCCCAGCAAGGAAAATTTTATATAACAAATTTAACTATATTTAGAGGATCCAAATACATAGTTTAACAATTGTATGATGTGATTAGTTTAGGTATCAATAATTAAGTATCACATGAAAGGTTAAGTAACTGTACTATCATTTGCCCTTCGTATGTATATAACCACTTTAAACCGTAGCTTCCTATGTAATATGACTGCAGAGCGTTCGGCGTAGGACTGACAAACCTAACCCGTAAAAAGAAAACACCTCCTCTCTTGAAGTATGCCAGTAGGCAGACAGTCTTGGCCCACCATGGAGCTGTTGCGTCACTGATGATGATGTATATAACCAGCTAATATTGATAAGAATAAAAACAGGGCAAATGAAATTAATTTCTTAAACTTTTGAAATTACTACTGTGCCCAAAGAGTAATACCATTTATTTATTTTTTCAAAAACTCTTTATCTCTTCTTGATAATTTATTTCATCGCCTTCAAAGTAATCCCCTCCGGACACAATGCACTTATAGCAACTTTTTCCAATCCTAAAAAGTCATCGGCAGGGAGAGCCTTCAAAGCGCGCGCCGATTCCGTTGAATCTTTTCATTCGACTCAAAACGGTGTCCCCGGAGTAGTCTTTTGAGTTTAGGAATAGCCAGAAGTCGCACGGTGTGAATACGGTGGTTTGGAACGATATGGGTTTCATTTTTTGGTAAAAGTCACGAAGAATCAATGCAGTGTGAGCTGGCGTATTCAGTGTTTCGGTACCAATCAGATTTGACGAATTTTAGGCCCAAAATGGAATGGACCGATCCTTTTGAAATTCCATCATCATCGGCAAGGTCTCTAATTGTAAATCGACGGTTTTCAAGCACCAATCTTTAATTTTTTGGACGTGAGCTTCGTCAATTGAGGTGAATGGTCGACCAGAGGGCTCTTCGTCTTCAACGCGTTCTCTGCCTTCTTTGAACTGTTTATACCACTTCTAAACATTTCTTTCCTATATAGGAATGCTCACTGAATGCCTTCTGCAACATTCTATACGTTTCCGCAAACAAAATTTAATGCAAGTTCTTTGCTCAATGAATTCAGATATTTCAAAAATCGCCGAAATCGTCGAAAAATTGAAATTCCATATGACCGGGAATTTAAATTGAAAATTGATCTTACTTTTTGGACACAGTAGTATGATAACTTTAATAATTTGTTTTAATTATAAATTATGGGATGGACAGGGTACTTCAATAAACACCAGCCCCTGCTTTACTTAATTAGTTAGAGTTTTACTTGAGAATAATATATTTAAGGTATGTAACGATAATATCTTTTTTTTTTTTTAATTTTGAAATTTGTTATTATTATGATTTTATTACTAGATTCCGCTATAAATTTTGTTGCACTAGCGAGATATTTAACATTTAAAAATAAATATTATTTTTATTATTAAAAGTAATGATTTAATTTATTCCTTAAAAGAAATAAACTTGATGTTTTGAAATTCTAATCGCAAAAATAAAATTATACTAAATAACAGACAACTGAAACTTGTAATGGTGAAACAAAAATTTAAATGGCTATAATATCTAGAGAAATATGCAATGGAATATTTAATTTAACTTTTATATTAGATCAATGAAACAAATTTTAACATAAAGCGTAACCATTTACAAAACATTCTTTTAAAAATTATTTATTTGTTACGTTTCGCTTTAGAAAGTGATTAAATGTCATTTCTAAATGTATATTAATCCATACGCAAGCTGACTTTTCATTTATATCACTATTGCATACTATGGAAAGTATTGAAATCTAATTGAATATAGCACAGTTCCATTTTATATATTGTTTTAATTCCAAAATTTTAAACGTATTCTTTATAATTTTTTTTTCAAATATATTCTTTTCTCAGATAAAAAAAAATATTATAATTTATAAAATAAAAACAAAATGTACATAATTTTTATTTGCGATTTTGTGTAGCAGTTTATAATTGTTCCAGCTATTATTTATATTTTCCATTACTTATTATTTATCCGAGAAACATTTTTGCACAAATTCTGTTGCCAATTTTGGAACAATCTATAAAAAATGGATTTGACATATTTTAAATAATTTTGTTCACATTTATTTAAAGTTTTAAACCAGAATTAAGTAATTTCATTAAAAATGTTTTCTAAGAAAAAATGATATACTAAGAGGGAGTTATGCATGAGAAAATAGATGGATGTAATGCATACATACAAAAAGGTAACAGTTAAATATCAGAGGAATTGAATTGCAAGAGATCAGCTACATGTGCTCTGTTAGCTCAGACGTTGCTATCTAAGTCGTCTGTCAATGGATATGATATTCCATTTATAGGAATTGATGATAATAAAAAATTCAGTGCTATTAATGCCACTCTGACTAATGCTGTGTTATCATATTTAGTAGCCTTTTGAGATCGGTGTCAATTTTTTGGTCATCCTGTTCAGTTATATCTCCTAATAATCCTCAATTGATTCCATTGCTTCTATACAAATAGTGAATGTTTCTGTGAAAAAAAAGAGGAATGAATGCCGTTAGAGGGCGCTGCGACGCCAAAGTTAATTGGGCGAAAGAGGTGCAAGTCTGAGAGCGTGCTTGGAAAAAAGCAAGAGAGAAAAAGAGGTAATCTTAGAAGTGTGAGGTGTATTGAGAGAGATTAAATTTTATGGCATTAATATTTTAGTTTGTAATTATTGTACTAAGTTTTAATTATTCCCTAGTATGTGTAATAAAAATGGTCAAGAATTTTACAAGAGCTGATTTATTTAGAACCACGTTGTGAACTTAATGAACCCGAAGTGTTTACATTAACCAATTCATTTAAATCTTTATTTTCGTCAGGTCCTTAGCTAAATTGCACACCCACTCTCAAATGATCATTGTGTATAAAGCATTAGTGCAAAGTGAGTGGACGGCGAGTTTTCAAAATATCCGAGGTTTCACAGTCTTTGAGTAAAGGAAGCCAATTAAATTCAAAAACTCGAATTAAAAGAATCATAATTCAGTTATTATTGATTGCAACTTATGCCTTTCTTTCGGATACTTTTTAATTACTTTTAATGTTGTTATCGAAATTTGGATTTTTAAGTTTGTTTTTAAATTATTCATTTTAAGCTATAATCATTAAATTTCATAAAAGTTTTCGTTATTTATGTAAACCATGCACAAAAAGATTGTTAATAGTCCCCAAAATTATTTGAAATTGAAAAAATAAATTGAATCAATAGTTATTTAATTTTCTTTATGGAGCTTCTAATAATTATGTGTTTAATAATATATTTTATTTATATATAGTAAGATATATATTTTAGAAAAATAGTTCAGTTTGTAAAGAAATAAATTTTTGTATTAAAATGAATATAAAATATGATATCAGAAATATAATTTCAATAACACTCATTCTCTTAATAGCAATATGCATTCTGACTAATATTATGTTTTTCTTTTCAACATTTCATGATGCGAAATTTTTTACTTTTACTTGTCCCATTCTGCTATTCGTTAAGTCTGACAATCATTCAAATTCATGCAAAATCATCCAAGTGGTTTTATTCGAGACCATTGATTAACTCATGAGAGTGTTAACATATGCAAGACAGAGAGAGAGAGCAGGTACACCGAATCCATTGTTCAACAACGTCTGTGTCATCCATGCCTGTGAAGAGGCCTCCTGGAACAAGTCGTGGCGATAAGTTCCAGGGAGGTTTTAATATATCCTCCCTTCAGAGACAACAAGCACGCTACAGAACGCAATGAAATACCCACAAAAGTGAGTTTAAGATATAAGGTATAGTTTGCAATAGTCAAAAATAAAAGATATATTGAAATTCCAAGAAAGTAATTGCAGCATTCTCTATTTAATTGCATGGTAAAAATCGAGTACTTTCTTACCAACCCATTATTTGAAATTCAGTTATAATGTATCACTTACCTCTGGTATCTGAAGGCCTGAGAACGTAGTCGTCGTTTCTGATCCAAGATTCCACTGAAACGTAATCTTTCACGAAGTGGGCAGGTGACAGCGAAGCACCGCCGTGTTTCCTCGAATGACGTAGTAGTCGTAGACTTTGGGGACGAATCTTTGATTGACCACTGAAAAGAAAAAATGAGTGTAAATAAGTGGAGTTATAAATATCGATGCAGAGAAATGCAATATCCGTGAACAAAAACATGTATGTCAAGGTCGCTAGCCATACTTGAGTGTATTTTAATATAGTTCATCATGACTCAAGTTATGATGAACCTTAAAGCCTTAACAAAATCCTTATGTATATTATGTATGTAACAGCACGGGAGCCTGCTGTAAGTTGTAGTCGTAAACAAAGTGGGAATTTCTGGAAATTGAAAAGTCAAAAATCTTTTACTTAATTGGTTAATAATAATAGTTAAAAATGTAGCTTTTTTTTTCTCACAGAAACAGTTTTGGCATTTCATTCCCAGGTGAGAGGAATGTATGTTATTTGAACAGTATATGATAACAACACATCAAAACACATTCATCAAATTAAAGTGATAACGACCCATCAATTAACAAATTTGACGAAAAGTGTTGTGATAGTTATATTACATGCAATTAGAGTTTTGTACTAATGAGAACAGCGTGTAACTCAAATCTGATAGCAGATATTCAGTGTCATGGATAATGAGACTAAGGAAATTAACGATTGTCTGTTCGACCTTCACAGGTCAAAACAATTACAGATGGGACATGGACTACGCTGTAAGTTGTTGCATCGTGATGGGTAATAGACCACGAGCTGAGAAATGTCTACTCCAATGAGATGAGGGGAACTTGAACACCACCACCCCTCTTCTTCTTGATGGATTATCTTAAAAGGAGTTATTTTGGTGAAGAGATTTCTGAAACGAGTCAACCAGAAGTGTTGTCTTTATCTCTGAAGTGACTGAATAGGCCAGAGTTTCAACCTGTTTTCAAAGTGAGCCTTTTGGGGTTTCGTGTATTACGCCGTGTGATAATAAGGTAATTTAAATTTTAAACTTAGCGCATTAATAAACAAGACACCTTTGAAACTATCAACAATTCAAAATTAATGAAGGTTTCAACTGTTTTCAGTTGCTTGAATGCAACCTGATTCAGACATGCCTTCCTCAAGTCTTTCGATTTGAAGAAGTAGAATATTGTATTTACAACGAATTTTTTCTATTATTATCGTAGTACTTCAATTGCCTACAAAACTCAATAATAGTAAAAGTTTCCTTTATAATAATAGGAAGAAAAAAAGATAATGATAGTGAAGTAAAGAATCTGGCAACTTCATAAATCAAGCGAGATTATTAGCCAGTCGTATATTTTAATAAATCTTCTTAAATAAAAAAAAAAAAAAAAAAAATGTATTGCGAAGTACAATTTTTTACTTGTACAGTTGTTTTCTTTAACATCAAATAAACGATATTTTTATACCCTTTTTTGTATTATCAAAAAAAAAAAAAAGAAGAAGAAGAATGTTTTAACGATAAATAGTAGAATAAAATGGTTAAAGTGATTTTCGTTATTCTAAGAAATATTAAATACTTCGTTAAAATCTGAAGACATATTTATAAAAAAAATAAATCTCAGAAAAAAATTAATGTCTTCTTTTTTTTAATACACTGCGTATAAAAGCTAATAAAATATTTATTTACGACGCTGACAATTTTAATTAATATTCTAGTAAAAAATCTTAATTCGGTTCTAAAAGTAAAAATCTTAGTAAAGATAAAGATAAAAAATAAAGATGTAAAGATAATTTATATTGAAGTAATAAGATTCTTACGTTTAATCGTAGTACTTCAATTGCCTCCAAAACTTAATACTATTAAAAGTTTCCTTTATAATCGTAAGAAGGAAAAATATTAATAGAGAAGTAAAGAATCTGGCAACTTCATAAATCAGACGAGAACATTCGCCAATCTTTTAAATCCATCGGTTTAATAACAAAACACAAAATGAAAATGGAAAATTAGTTTTTAATAAACCTTATTAAATAAAAAAAAATGTATTGCAAAGTACAATTTTTACTTGTACAGATCTCTTCTTTAATATCAAATAAAGAAATTTTTCTATTCCTTTTTTTTGTATTACCAAGAAAAAGAATGTTTTAACTATAAATAGTAGAATAACACGGTTACAGTGATTTTCTTTATTCTAAGAATTATTAATTACTTCGTTACAATATGAAGACATATTTATAAAAATATAAACCATAGAAAAGATAAATAACTATAATAGAAATATATATAATATATATAATATAATATAATAGAAAAGATAAATCTTAGGTACTTGTAAAGATAATTTATATTTAAGTAATAAGATTCTTACGGATATGATGAATTAATAATTCTTATTTAGAAATAAAGTTCTTACGCAAGAATGATTAATGGTCAATATTAATCTAAAACTTATTACATATCACATTCTTCGAATTATATTTTTTTTATCTATCTAATATAGTAACTCAAGTTGGATTGATTATTTAATATATAAGATTTTTTTTCTGGTTTATTGATGTTAATTACTTACTAAAAGAAACAAAACATCAATTTGAAAAAAAAAAAACCTGTACAGATTCTATTATGAGCCTGAAATACATCATAAAATTCATTAAATATTTAGAATTTATTTTAGTTGAACATCGTTCGTATAATTCGAGCTCGAATAACTATTTGAATTTCTTTTTGATACGGGATTAATTAGTTAACTAGAAAGCAGTTAGTTAGAATTAGTTAACTATATACATATTGAAAAAACCAGTCATAAATGAAATAATAGCATTTATTTAAAATAATATTTTATGTAGCGGATGTTTTTTTCCCTGTTATTCAAATGAAACAAAGTTCAATTACGTACGATTTCATTAGAAGTTCGAATGCATTCAGTTAAGAATATTCGAATTAATGACTATATTTTTTTTTTGTTTTTAGATTTCTCTTAAAATAACATCCGTTTTGTTGAATCAGCTGTAATTAATACGGGAATTAAAAACAGCTGCGTTCGGTTTTGAGAAGATTTTGAAAGCATGTCTTTGGGTGTTTAGACAACGGTAATGTATTGGTACTGAATTAACAGAAATTAGAATGCATTTTAACTTTAATAAAATGTAAGATTGTTTCATAAAAAATATATCCATATTAAATTTTGATTAGGGTTTTTCAGAAAAAAAATCAATTGTTCTTTTAATTAAAAGTCTTTTTACAAATGGAATTGTTTTATCTAATGTTATTTTCAGTAATGTTTGAAAAAAGAAAAAAAAAGGGTAATAGAAGAGCGAAATGAAGAGATTTTCAAAACAAAATAAATTTTTTTCCCTCAATTAATGTATACCTTAATGTAGTAAGAGTAATAAATGTCTGTTACATTAACAAAACTCCATAACAAATGCAATTTTTGCTTTTTATTGTATGTTTTAAATAATAAAAGAAGAAAGTATTGAAATATTCAGAGAAAGAGTGCATTGAAGGCAAAGCCTAAAAATTCTAGACGTTTATGCAAACAGCTTTAGGGTAAAAAAAAAAAAAAAAAACAGGTCAAAACAAAAAAAAAGCAGAAGTAATCTCTTTCTGTCCCCCTTAAAAAGCAATGAAGAAGTCATAATATTTATTTTTAAGCTCCATGTACAACTGCTATTTTAATATTCAAGCTCTGGGGTGAATTCTAGACACAGATTTATTGATAATATCTTTTCCATCACTACCTTTGACGTATGGAAATTTAAGAGATAGAAAAAAATCAAGATATTTAAACTTTTGTTTTTGTTACATAAATCGCACTTATTTCGAAGATCAAACATAATGACTTCGAGTTCCAGAAAATATTCCATGAGGCTTAAAATGCTGCATTTAAAAACAAACATTTACAAATAAATAATAACATCGCATTTTATAAATGATTTAATGATTTTAATAATCAAATTTCAGACGATTTTACACAATTAATTTTGAAACCATTATTAAACGATTTAACTGAAATATTGTCATGCTTTTTCTATTCTAATAATAAGTTTCTTTGTTCCAAATTTCAATAAATATCGTATGTTCACATATATAATATGACAAAAGATTATTTTTAAAGTATGAATTCTAAAATTCATTCTAAGTAGATCTAGAAATTCTTAAAAGATTCTTTCTAAAGAAAGTAAGAGTTCTAAATGATTCTTTTGTTGAATCATAAAAAAGTCATTTCACTTTTAACTTGTCGATAATTTTTTAATATGAGAAAATGTTAACATATTAAGAGAATGACATTTTATACCTCATACTAATTTAAATGACTATTGATTCATTAAAATGAATTTTGAAGAAAAATTGAAAAATAAAAAGCAATATTGCAAGAATAATAGTAATAACAGACGACCCATTTCAAAATATAATTCAAAATTCCTTTTAAAAAAGTTATCTTTATATAAAATTATTTATTTATTTTAATTCCTACAAAGGCTGATAAAAAGAAGGAAAACTCCTTACAATCTGTAAGGATTAATCCTTAAACATTACTCGTTATTATGTTGTTTTTATTTTCTCTGCATAATATGCAGAGAAAACAAAACAAAACAAAAAACATAATAAATAATAAAATAATAACATAAATAATAAAAATAACATTAAATTGCATTTCTTAGGAATTTTCTTCGTTGGATTTATTTTCCGAAATGAGCATGCAAAATAATCGGAGGCGTTTGAAATTATGCAAGGTAAAACGAGTCGTTTAATATTAAATCACGTTTTATCTCATAAATTGTGTGCGAAGTTTCGTGTGTTCATTAATGACCAATGAAATTAGATTGAAACATTATTTTTCCATGCTATTCAATATCACTCAGTGAATATTTAAGTTATGACGTTTAATTAGTTACAGATGAAACATTTTTGAAAGATTCTGATGTGGTGTTCCAACTTCTATTACTCTAGAATTTGGGATGGAAAAATATTTTAATGATATAACCTAGTGAAGTTTCGAATATAATTTTTAAAAAAATTAACGGAACTTAAAAATTGACTGAAATTTTGGATATAGGTGATTAATAAAGCTATAAAATGGACAAATTTCTGGGGAATTAAAATTCCAGTTATGTTGTTTTCAAATGTTGCTTTGTATTGGGAACGTAATAAGCGCAGATACCCAGTAGATACAGCATTACACAGGTGTAACAAATTGGACTTGCTCCACTAAACATACACATTGTACAATAATAATTTAAAAGAAGCATCCTTAAAGATCTGATGGTCTGTGCCACAGAATTCGGCTTCTAGTCCCTGCTGTGCCATGGTTGTTTGTAGTGGTTTGGAATCTACTTTAAATCATACGTTCCTATAGCAGTAATGCTTGGAATAGATAACTTCGTTCCATTTGTCAACTGCGATTAAGTAGGTGGAATTATTTTTATATAATTTTATTTCAGTATTTTTTTTTTTTAATTACAAAATGCTTTGCAAACTATTCTTTAAGTATTAATAACGCTGCAAATTTTTGTGATTTATAATAATTTCAAATAGTTTTAACTTGTTCCAGTCATTATGTATTATTCATTTACTGTCAAAATGAGCCATTAACACAAATATATCTATTTCCAATCGAAAAGCATAAGGCCATTAACTCTCATGATGCAAATGCAAGGACGTCAAATCAATAGCAAAGCAAATAATTAGTATAAGCTTTAATCACATTATTGCAAACGAGTTAACGCGATTATAAAATGATGAATAACATGTGCCTTTTGCAGCTGCCATTTCGTTATCTTTGTTTTCAGAAAACGGTATTCTTAATTTAGCTTTTGGAATTACAATTTAGCAATTAGCAGCATTTTGATCTGTGGGTGCTTTGGTTATTTACTTTGGACAAAAGAAAGAGCTCTTATTTTAGCTTTTATTTTTTTATGCTTTAGTTGGATGAAATTGCAGGACATTGAAGTTGGGTTACTATCATCCATATCTATCGCCCTTTTGGGAATCTTCCAGGCGCCAGAGGCTTACCGGAAGCATTAGAGGGTTTGGAAAGAACTCAGATAAGAATGATTTGCAACCGTTTCCGAGGATATTAGTCTATTTTATCTGAATGCAGAATTTGGCATGTGTGGAAATAAATTGTGTACACATAAATATTAATTGGTTTGGTATTTTTTACATAGTTAAGAAGGGATTTGGTTTAAATAACGGAATGAATATCTATTTAGAAAACAATATTAAAATGTTCCAATAAATCAAACCAATACTGATTTAGAATAAGATTATTATTATTGTATTAAATCGATTTAATATAAAATTGATTTAATACCGATATATAATGGGCAATTTAACGTAGAATAAGATTTCCTTTAAATTCACAAGACATTATGAATAATATATCTCATTTATTTTAAATTAAATAAAATTTTATAATAGAAAGCATGATCCATTACAATAATACTCGAAGCAGGAGAAGACAAACCACTGAGCCACGAGTCGGGGCAACGAATATAAAATCACAACATAAAAAATTCAACAAATATATTAATCATCAAATATTCTGGATTTCTAATAAATATTGAACAAAATGATTTATCATCATCATCAGTGACGCAACAGCCCCATGGTGGGCCAAGGTCGCCTGCCTACTGGCAGATTTCGAGACAGGAGATGTTTTTACGGAGTACAATTGTCTACCCCAACGGTCATTTTAGACCGGGATCTACGGTTTAAAGTGGATTGTGAACTACTACAAACATCCATAGCACCGCCGTGATTCGAACTCAAAACCTGTGGCACCGCGCACCAGAACACTAGTCACTCGCCCATCATGCCCCTAAAATGTTTTATGCTGTTTAAAAAATGAACATCGAGTGTAATATAATTTATTCTTAATGGTCAAACACTACTTTTTAACAAAGGATTTAATAAGTATATTTTAAAAATTAAGCTTATGTGTCACTAGAAACCATGTATAAATTACTCTGCTGCGTAAGTACTGCTCTTAATATCTTTTCAATATAATATTTTTTATTTTTCAAACTTTTCCACATCCAGGTTGACAGGGCATCCAAACATCCATGGCACCGCCAGGCACGAGTCCCGACGTTGCCAAGGATGTTTGTAGTGGTTCGGAATCCATTTTAAACCGTAGGTCCCGGTCTAACATGATCGTAGAACGTTTCAGGAGTATTGTTACTCCTCGTCCGTAGCTTATTTTAAAGCTAAACGCACCTCGTCACTAGTGCTAAGTGAGTAACGTCGGTGCAGCCCTTGCCTTAAGGTATCTAAGACAATTATCTAAGTGCTTGCCAGCTCCATTAGGACAAAAAGAATTTTCCACACCCGTCAGAAGTCTAACAAACATTTTTTTCCAATGCAGCTGGCAGACAGACATGGATGTCTTGGATGTCTTAAGGCAGGCGCTGCACAGACGTTACTCACTTTGCATTACCCAGGGGGTGTGTGTAGCTTGAAGATAAGCCACGGACGCAGAGTAACAATGCCCCCGCAATGCTCTACGATCCTATTGGGACCGGGACCTACGGTTTAAAATGGATTCCGAACCACTACACACATCCATGGCACCGCCGGGACTCGAACCCGAAACTTGTGGTACCGAGCGCCAGAGCGCCACCCACTCAGAGATCAAAGATATTCCTAATTATTTCTCAGGAAAACATGCTTTACAACAAAACCAGAAAATCCAAATTCCAAGTCCCACGAATGCCCCTGGCTTATGTTCTGAAAAATAGTTTTTTTTTTTATTATCAATTCAGAATGTTTCAGAATTGAATTTTTATTGTCGGGCAATCCTGTGTTCTCTTTATACCAAGTTTATTTCAGTAAACTTATCTTTCCCGGAATTCCTTAAAGCTGACTTGGAAGCGACTGAAATCCGACGTATTACAAGGAAGGGAAAAAAAGAATCCTTTTCTCCTCTTATTTTTATAGGTTTGTGTATTTTTTTATATATGAGATTGAATTTAAGAGATGTAGTCAGGTTTCACAATACGCCTTTCGAACGCAATTTCATTTTTTTTTTTTTTTTTTTTTACAATTTTTATTGTTTTTGAAAATGAAACATGAATTTCAAGATAAATATCCTTTTTATCGATTTGTATTTTTGAAAAGGGGTTATTTCGGTATTGTTTGAAAAATGGATTTGTAGTTAAGATACTTTATGATAAAATTAGATTGAAGTTCTTTACAAATATCTACTTGAAAAATTTAAATTTTATCATTTAAATATTTAATAATGGTATCCATATTAGGATTTAACTCACTTTATGGACGACTCGTGGCTCAGTGATAACGTACGCCACTGGTTAGCATGAGGGCTGACGTTCAATCCGCTGGCGGCATTGATATAGACATTGTTCCATAGACCAGGGGCCTGAACGGCCCAGTGGCTAGAGCTCTGGCGCTCGATACCACAGGATCTGGGTTCGAATTTCGGCGGTGCCATGGATGTTTGTGATGGTTCGGAATCCACTTTAAAACTTTGGTCCGCTCTCATATGACCATGGATTATCACACAGAGCCCAATCAGACCTCTCGCCCACATCATTCTCAAACTGTAAAGGAGCAACTCAGCCCTAGGCACTGTGATATGATGTGGTGTAGTAGTAGTAGTTACAAAAAAAACTAAGCAGACTCGATAACGTTTGTAATGTTCAGCAACTGAAGATTACTCACAACATACAACTAATAATTTCATAAAAATAAGATTCTTTAAAGTTTTGTAACGATATTGAGAATACACACACACACATTTGTATGTATGCAGGGTGATCACAATTAAAGTTCCACTTTCAAAATACTGTAAAAAAAAGAACCATTCGTCACAATGAGTTCAACTTGTAACTGAAGATACTTGAATAAAGGGAAATGGTATGAGATCAAAAAACAATTGCACCGAGTTTTCCCTTTGACCTTTGCTGTGGTGGATGGGCTTTCCACTGACAATGTCACAACTGTCGAATGACTTGGAAGACCTTTTTTTTCCGTCAAAAAACCGAAACCATCAAGCATATTGAACACTGCAGTTGGTTTAATGTGCACCCATGCCAAATACGTTGTCATTTCGATTCAAAAATATCACTTTCACTACCGATTCACTTTCTGTATGCCGCTTACAACGCCATCTATTAAAACACTTTGGTACTTTTTTTTATGCCGTACCGTTTCCCCCTTCTTCAAGTGTCTTCCATTCCAATTTGAACTCAATGTGACGAGTGGTTCTTTTTTTACAGCATTTTGAAAGTGGGACATTTTCTGCAATCCACGTTAAACTGTATAGGTACCGGTCTAATTAGCCTAAAATGTGCAAAAAAAAATTAATATAGAGCGACGAACCAAACGTTAATTTGAATTAAACAGGTCAAGCAAACCTCCCGACAAATGTTGATTTGTTGGCTCGTAATTCGACATTTTTGGAGTTGAGAAAAAATATGTTGATTACACTTCTCCAAATGAAATGTAATAAAAAGTAAAGCCTAATGTCATAGCTTTGATATGAATATAGTTACAGAAGTGTATGATGCGATATGACTTCAATTATGCCATCTAGTGTAAATCCCTAAAAATTAATTCACTGACTAGTATACAAACGCAGATAAATTTAATTTGTAACATGTTCAGTCTAATAAGCCCCCATGTTCAGCTATCCTCTTACATCTTGATTTTACAAAAAAAAAAAAAAAAAAAAAAAAAAAAAAAAATAACATTTTAAGAAGAGAAAAGAAAAGAAAAATAATAAATTTTCTTAAAAAACGCAAGGTTGATTTTGTTTGACTCTTCCTCCGCAAACTTCCGGAGTCCATCTCATGTTTTGGGATGCCGCTTGTAAAGAGTTTGTTTTGAAAGTTCAAACGCAGTAATCCAAAATTGACATTTCGGTGGAATTGGTTGCGATGCTTTTAAATGGAATGACCTCATTTTTCATTTTTTTCGAAATATAGATAGGTTGATTTAGAGGTATGGCTGGTAGTCTTTTCTTGATGAAAGTTGTCATAGTGAGGATTGTTCAGATAAAGTGATGTAATGCCTTTTTTTTTTTTTTAAAAATGAGTGTTAAAAACATTTCTGACAGTAAATAATCCGAGATAATTGTGACATTTTTTTCTACTTTCAATATCTTAATTATTTAAGTTTTCCGTTATAAGAGAATCCAATATTAACCATGAAATCTTTAGCAAAACTTTTTCTTTTCGTTTTTTGGCAATTAATCGTTTTATTGCAACCGGATTAATATATACAAGCCTCTTTAATTGTAACTTTTCTTTTTCTTTTTCTCCGCACCTCACCGACGGGTGAAGGGGGACGGCAGTGCCATCCGGGAGGACGTTTAAGGGTAATTGCTACGTATTTGCGTTCAGTATGGAAGAAAACCCGAAAAATTCTCATAGTCAGTTCGTCTATCGATATGAGACGCATTGTCACAATCGACATCGAGTCTCCTCGTTTCTGAAAACACTTACTGCAACCATGCCGGATTCGAACATTCATTGTACCTACATGCTTTTTTTTTTTTACCTGCCAAATATTTTCCATAAAATAATTAGGCTGTGCTGCTTGCTTTGGAGTTAGCCAATGTATATCATGTTTGTTTTGAATAGTTTCAAACAATATTTTATAATTTTTTTTTATAGTTCCTTTATAGATATTAAAGATTTTGCGATAGTCTTTTTTGGAGGGGGGGGGCATAAAATTGTCTCTTAAAATTAATATTTTAGATATGTTGCTGTTTCTTATCCCACTTGGTCGACAGCAACATCTAGATCAAGTTCATGCGCCCTGGAAGGATGGAAGGGGGGGGCAGCTTCTGTTGTGATGGAACACCCGGTGATAGAAGTCTGACTTGGCTCCGTGTCGCTGAAGAAGAAGGACTGCTCCTTCCGGGAGGACTTTTAGGCGGAACTATCCCGCATTTGGTTATCACATGGGAGAAAACGCGGAAAACTCAAACCAGGTAGTCCGACTCACGAGGCAAGATGCCGAACATCCCAAACGCCATCGAGTCTCCTCGTTTCTGAAACAATGTCTACAGTAAAGCCGCCAACCGATTGAACCTCACTCTTAATGCTCATCTGTGGTGCGAGTTGTCATTGAGCCGTGAGTCGGGCATATTTTTGATAGAGTAAGAAATGTACATATCTTTGTTGGGTATACATTTTTTACCCGTTTTATTCCAGTCAAACATAATTTTTAAAATTTTTCATTTTTTTTTTTATTTATGCCACTCATTTGTACGGTTGAAAATATTAAAATCGCGCTTTTCACATCTCTCTTTTTTTTTAATAATTGAATAAAAGTATTTGTCTTCATTAAAAAGAAATATGTAAAAGAATACTTATTAAAATATTTATAAAAATATTTCTCTTCGTAACAACAGCAAAGAATAATTTTAATGATGCAGATGATAATTAAACCCGAAATCCGAGCAAATGACATTCCAGTTTGATTCTTATTAATTGTACTTATTTAAAATTAATTTACGGAGAAAGTGAAAATCATTACAAAAGTGTTTAAACACGCTCTGTAATTTAGTTTCTGAAATAAAATTCTTTCAAGTCTTCATTTTAATATTTAATTGACAAAACTCTTTTAAACGTTTATTTCGGGACAGTTTATGTATTTGCCAAAATTTATATTAATAAAATATTTATTTTAAAGGAACAAAAATATTAAATATTACGACTTTAGTAGAAAAAATATTTATTGTTTAATAGACAAACTAATTAAAGTGTAAATTAAATGCACGCTTTATAAAGTAAAACCACATAATTGCATGAAAAGTAATTTTTGCAGTAAAAGACATTTGAATTAAGTAATTAGAAATGAAGTAATTTAATTAAATTTAATAAAAAAAAAGATATTTATGATTTAAAAGTAATTATATGCTCTATAAATTTTAAGTCTTCTAATTACTATGCAATTCTTTATAATATGAGATTATTTATATATTTATAGATGAAGTATCACAGATTGCTATTTGTAACTTTCCACAAGATTGAAAAAACTTCAAAAAAAATGTTAATTTTTAAAACGTATGATGAACGTTTTAAAACATCATGAACGTATGAACGTACGTTATATATGAACTCATTTGTATTTTTAATTAATTAAATAAATATAAAATAATAATGAATAATGAAAAATAAATTAATAATTAATTAATAATTATACATATAAATTTGTCAACTATCAACTATTAAATTCCCTAATGATGTAAGCAAAAAATTCATTTGAAAGCAATAATTATATTTTATTTTAAATAATAATATTGCTTCTTAAATATTATAATGTTAGATAGTATGATAGCTATAAAAAAAAGTAATTATATAAAAATTGGAACACACATTTTAATATGATACAATGAAAAAAAAAAATGGCGTAAGAATTCGTCACATGGTCGGGAAAAAACTCTTTAAATTGATATAATCTTTTCATTCATAATTATTGTTCCATTCATACAAACGATTTTTTTTTTTTTCTCAGTTATTTTTCTTTCTAATTTTCATGATTTTTTTAGAATAAATAAATTTAAATTCAATAAAGCATTGTCAAGCAACCACAAATAAAAAAATAATAGAATGAGCCCATATAAAGGTTACCCATAAAATTTAGAAATTAATGCAAGAACAAAATGTATAACAGCAATCTTAAAACAAAAACAAAGCATTAATAAATCACAGTTAGGCAATAGATTATGTTTATCAATTATCGTTCAAAACTAAAAAAAAAAAAAGGTTAAATAAAAAATAAAACATTTTAAAATTCCAAACGATTTTATTAAAAAACACGGGAAAGAAATTTAATTGAAACTCTTTTAAACGTATATTTCGTGACATTTATGTATTTTATGTCAAAATTTATATTAATAAAATATTTATTTTAAAGGAACCAAAATATTAAGTATTATGACTTCAGTAGAAAAATTATTTATTATTTAGTAGACAAACTAATTAAAGCGTTAATTAAATGCACGTTTTATAAAGTAAAACCATATAATTGCATGAAAGGTAATTTCTGAAAATTTTGCAGTAAAAGACTGAATTAAGTAATTAGAAATGAAGTAATTTGAGAAAGTAATTTAATTAAATTCAATAAAAAAATATTTATGATTTCAAGTAATTATGCTGTATAAATATTATGTCATTAAATTGGGATGGAAATCTTTATAAGAGCTCATTTCTATATTTACAGCTCAAGTATCACAGTTTGCTATTATGTAGTGATTGGAACTTCGAACAACATTGATTTAAAACTTCAAAAAAAAAAAAATTTTAATTTTTAAACCGTTTCTGTTATTACACATTTGAATTTTTTAGTTAATTGAATTATTAAGTAAATATAAAATAATAATTAATAATGAACAATAAATGAATAATTAATTAATAATTAAACATATAAATCTGTCAACTATTAACTACTAAATTCCTTAATGATGTAAACAAACAATTCATTTGAAAGCAATGATTATATTTTATTTAAATAATAATATTGCTTTTTAAATAATATCAGGTTAGATGGCATGGTAGCTATAAAAAAAGCTAACTATATAAAATTTGGAACACGCCTTTTAATATGATGCAGTGGAAAAAAAAGGTGTAAACATTTGTCAGTTGGTCGGCCAAAAAAAAAAACTCCTTTAAATTGATATAATCATTTCATTCGTTATTATTCTATCTACTCAAACGATTTTTTTTTTTGCACAGTTATTTTTTTCTCTCTAATATTTGTGGTTCTTTAGAACAAATAAATTTAAATTCAATAAAAGGTTGTCAATAAAAAAAAAAAAAAAAAAATAATAGTCTGGGTCGATATACAGGTTACCCATAAAATTTAGAATTTAATGTAAGAACAAAACGCATAACAGCAATCTTAAACAAAAAAAAAAAAGCATCAATAAATCATATCAGGTTTATCAATTATCGTTCAAAATTGAAAAAATGAAAACTAATTAAAAAATAAACTTTATAATTCCAAATAATTTTATAAAAAAAAGCACACAGAATAAAATTAAACAATTTAAAAAACCCAATTTTTTCGTAATATTTATTGATATGTTTATTCATTCTATAACTTTAAAAACATAACCTTTTCTGTCTTCTTAATTGAATCCATGTTTGCGTTGCCAAAAAACTCCACAAATTCTTATCATTTTTTAATTAATTAAAACACTTAATTTTATTGCAAAAGTGATTTTATTTTATTTCTTCAAGAATCGTCTGCTTTCTTTAGCGTTGTTAAAATTAATTAGATTGTTAAAAAAACAAAAATTATGGATTTTAAATAAATAAGAATTAGATAAACAATTTGAAAAATAAGAACAAAAAGATACATTTCCATTTCCCAGAATTTATAATCTTTTATTAGGAGAAAATCAAGAAAACTTCTTATCGATTCTTTTCTAAATAAATAAAACTTAAAATTTCGATAGCAAATTAAAAAGTAAAATAAAATATAGAAAATTAATCGTCTGGGCCAATATACAAATTACCCATAAAATTTAGAATTTAATGCAAGAACAAAACACATAACAGCAGTCTTAAACGAAAAAAATTATTCATAAATCATATTCTGGCAATAAATTATGTTTATCAAATATCGTCCAAAATTTTAATTGTGTATAACAAAATAAAAAAAAGAATAAACAAAGCAAGATAAAATATCAAAAACATTATTAATAGTCTGAATATTACTTAATCAATTATTCTTCAAAACTGTACAAAGAAAACAAATTAAATAAAAATAAAAACTATAGAATTCCAAACGATTTTATAAAACTGTTCATGTAAAGTAATTCAAATACACCAATAAGAATAGCTTGCGAAAAAAATTTGAAATAAAACCAATAAGAATAGCTTTTAAAAAAATTTAAAAAACAAACTAATAAGAAGCCTTAAAAACAAACTATTAAAGTGGTCCAGGACATCGCAGGTCCAATCTCTCCCAAAAAACCCATATTTTATGGTAATTATTATTATTTTCTTTCTTTTGAAAACGAATCTATTTCAAAGTAGCTGAAAAAAATTCATTTTTTTATAAGCTGTTCCCAAATCTACTGAAGTGTAAAAATAACTTTTATCGAAGAATTATGAGAAATTTATGAAATAGGAGAGTTTTGTGTATTAAATGTTTTGTAAAATAAATATTTATTAGATGATTTCCTTTAAATCATTGTAATTACAAAAAATTTATAATAATTTATTTAAAATATTTATTTATTATATATTTTTATATTATTTAAAAATTATTTTTATTTTTATTTTTTTATTAAAAATAAAATTTTAAAATTTATTATTCTTTTTTTTAAATTTATAATTACAAAAATTAAATTATCATTGCAATTACAAAAATTTATAAAAATGAAAAAACACTCTTTTTTTCTTCATTAATTGATAAAATAAGTGTTTTTAAAATTTTTTCACTCAAGCTATTTTATATTGTTATTTAACAATAAAATGATACAATATCTAATATTTCATCTTTATTAAAAAAAATTAAAATCTGCATCAGATTTTTAATTACATGATACCTTTTATTAACTATTATTTTTGAATTTTAAGAGTACATTTTTGTTTGAAAATATTGTGTTTATTCCTTTTAAAATTGGTGAAGTTTTGTATGTATATGAAATGGTTAATTTTAATCAAATATATATTTTCACAATAAATATTAAAATATGTAAAATTTAACAGAATTTTACTGTAAGAAAATGTATTCTAAAGTAACCAAAATTTGAAATTTTCGAATTAACAAAAATTAGTATTAATTTAACAGGTTAGAATAGTATATTTCAAATATACTTTTGAAACTTAACTGTAACTTTCTTATGTTATCAATATTTCCAACACAAAAAATGTGGAAGTTAAATGTATTTTAAAAATATTTCCTTATTATTAACCCTTTCTTTAAGATACCATTATTTATAATCTTTTATTTTAAAAAATAACACCATAAAAAAATAAAACAAAAAAATAATACTATTAAATATTAATAGAGAATAGCTTAAACTCTTTTGGTCGAAATACAAGCATAAAAATATCCCTTTCTGAAATATTTCTCTATATTTAACGTGTTTCACAGATTATACATAATACATTAGTTATTGCCTATTGCTCGTATTGCCAATTTTTCTTATTGAATTTTGCAACCAAGGGAAAGGCTTTTTTTGTTTAACGATATTTTTGAGATATTGTGAAAGGTTTCTTTTCAAATGATAAATATTTAAAAACATTAAGAAAGCTCAGTGTGGTTACAAATATATTTTGCATCGCTGTAAGTAATTGCAACATTTGGTTATGTTTAAAGTGGAAGTGTTAAAAAAATCCACCAGGATAAATTTTTCTGCAATATATTTTGCAATAAAATCTGCTTGATAAGACGAAATATTTTTGTGATATTCATTGATATGTTTATCTATCCTATAACTTTAAAAACAAAGAATTTTCTGTCTTCTGTATGGAATCCATTTTTTTTTTTTTTTTGCGTTGCCAAAAAAACACCACAAATTTTTACTAATCATTTTTTAAGTAAATAAAACACTTAATTTTATCGTAAATCTTTTTTTTATTTATTTCTTCAAGTATCGTCTGCATTCTTCAGCGTTTATTTAATATTATCAAAAATTGTCAAAAATAGAATAAAAGTTATAGATGCTAAATAAATAAAAATTAGAGAAACTTTTTAAAAATAAGAATCGAAAGATAAATTTCGATTTCTCAGATTTTATAATATTTTATCAGGAGAAAATAAAAATAAAAAAACTTATCTATTCTTTTCTAAATAAACAAAAAAAAAATTAATAACAAATTAAATTAAAATAAAATATAAGAAATGTAATTGGATGGGCCAATTTATAGGTTACCCATAAAATTTAGAATTTAATGTAACAACAAAATACATAACGGTAATCTTAAAAAAAAGAAAAGAAATCATATTCAGACCAATAAATTATGTTGATCAATTATCGTTCAAAACTGTAAAAAAGAATAACATTAAAAAAAAAAAAAAATAAAGAAAGAATTCCAAACGATTTTATAAAAATGCACATGAAAGAAATTTTAACAAGTCAATAAGAATAGTTTGTGAATTTTTTTATTAAATAAACCAATAAGAACAGGCTTGTGAAAGGAATTTAAATAAACCAATAAGCATATTTTGTGAAAGGAATTTAAATAAACCAATAATAGGTCGTGAAAAAAATTTAAATAAACCTATAAAAATAGTTTATGAAAGAAACTAAAAAAATATAAACCAATAAGAAACATTGAAAGTGGTCCAGGACAGCGTTGACCCAATTACTCCAAAACAACATCCATATATTGTAAGGGTAATATATTTTATGGGTAATAAAGCTGTAGTTTTTCAAACCAAAAATCGTCTGCTTTTTTTTATAAAATGAAAAACAATTGGGAAATATTCGAGTGAATGCTAATTTTTATTTTCCTGAATATTATCAAATTAAAAAAAAAAAAAAAAAATGTGAGTTTCTTTTAATATCTTTGTAAAATAAACATGTTGAACTATAATTACATTTAAAATTTAGTACTTACTCTCTAAATTTTTTACTAATATTTACATGTTTTAAATTTTAACAGCCAATCCAAAAAAAAAAAAAAAAGAATAATAAATAAGTAAATGTTTTATTCCGTTATCAAATGTTTTTATGTGTTTGTTCTTAACTAGAAATGCTACATAATATTTTATTTAAATTAAAAAATTTTTAAATAAACCCATTCTTTTCTTTTAATGAAACGAAATATTCGTGATTTTTTTTTTTTAAAAATTGGAATTTTATTACATTCTTAAGTTAGTGATTAAAAAAAAAAAAAGCTGACCAATATGGAATTGACTTGAAGCTTTTATTGTTTACTTATTCACGATTTTGAGATTCATTATTCTCATTTAATATCATTACTTATTGTTTAATGTTTATTTTTCATATTCAAATGTAATGTATTGCTCCATTTATTTACGAAGACAAAAATTTACGTGGATATTAATTTTTTTACGCATTATTGCTTTTAATAGGAATGATTAATAGGAATTAAATAATACAATTTGATTAATTTTTTTTAACAAAATACTAAAATAAATATATAATATGTTATTTACTGAAATTATGCAATAACAGTTCATATCTTCTATTCCATTATAATATTCTATTTTCAAAAAATGTGAAAATTATGTTATGTCCTATGATTTAATATATTTTTAATTATTATATGTAAAAATTTATAAAAATGGAAAACATTTTTTAGTCCTTTATTAACTATTAAATTACAAGTGTTTTTAAATTTTTCATTCAAGTGTGTTTTAAATTGTTTGTTAATAATAAAATTATACAATATCTAGACTTTCATCTTTATTAATAAAATAATAAAGATTTATATCTCAAATTTTTAGTTATAAATTACTTCTTAATAGCTAATGTTCTTGAATTTCAGAGTATATCTTTGAAAATCTTCTGATTATTCCCTTTAAAATTGGTGAACTTTTGTATGTACATGAAATGGTCAATTTTAATCAAATACATATTTTCACGTCAAATATTTAAAATGTATAAAATTTAACAGAATATTTACTGTTAGAAAATTAATATAAAGATATTTGAATTTGAAATGTATGAATTAACAAAAATGAGTATTAACTTTAACAGGTTATAATAGTATATTTCAAATATTTTTCTTGAAACTTAAATCTATGTCATCAAAATTTCCAATAAAAAAATGAAAGCTAAATGTATTTTTAAAATATTTTTTCTTTATCATGCATTCCTTTAAGACACCGTTATTTACAATCTTTTATTTTAAAAATAGAACCATAAATAAAATCAAATAAAAACAAATAATAATACTATTAAATATTAACAGAGATTCATTGAAACGGTTTTCGTCGAAATACAACCATAAAAATCTTTTCTGAAATATTCCTATATTTGACGTGTTTGCAGATAATACATAATACATTAGCTATGTGCCTACTGCTCATGTTGCCAATTTTTCTTACTGAATTTTGCAACTGAGGGAAATGTATTTTTAGTTTAAGATATTTTTGAGATATTGTGAAAGGTTTTTTTTTTCATAAAATAAATATTTAAAAACAGCTCAGTGTGGTGACGAAGATATTTTTGCTTTGTTGTAAAGTAGTTTGAACATTTGGTTATGTTTAAAGTAGTACTACTGCAATACTACTTCTAAAATCCCCCCACGATAAATTTTTCTGCAATATATTTTACAATAACTACTGCATAAATTTTACTTGATAAAATGCAATTTTTGAAATATTCATCGGTGTTTTTATTGATCCTGTAACTTTAAACATAATTTTTGTCTTTTTCATGGAATCCATTTTATTTATTTTTGCGTTGCAAAGAAACATTTCAAATTCTTACTAATCATTTTTTAAGCAAATAAAATATTTAATTTTATTGTAAAATATTTTTTTTTTTTTATTTCTTCAAGAATCGACTTTCTTCAGCTTTTTTTTTTTTTTAATATTCGCAAAAAATTGTTACAAAATAAAATAAAAATTATATTTGTTTAAATAAGAATTAGAGAAACAATTTAAAAAATAAGAACGAAAGATACATTTCGATTTCTCAGAATTTATTATCAGAAAAAAATCGTTTTTTCTAAATAAACAAAACTTAAAATTTCTATAGTAAATTAAAATAATTTATGAAAAAAATAATCGGCTGGTCATATAAGGCTACCCATAAATTTTAGAACTTAATACTAGAACAAAACGCATAACAGCAATAAAGAAACAAAGTAAGAAAAAGTATCCATAAATCGTATTCAGGCAATAAATTAGGTTCCTCAGTTATCTTTAAAAACACAAAAAAGAAAATAAATTAAATAAAAATAAAAAAAACCCTTTAGAATTCCAACTGAATTTATAAAAATCCACTTGAAAGAAATTCAAATAAACCAATCAGAACAGCATTTGAAAGAAACTTAAAAAATAAACCAATAAGAAACGTTACAAATGACCCAGGATATCACCAATACACTCTCTTCAAAACAAGGCCTATATATTTTATGGGCAATAAATAATTATTTTCTTTCCTTTAAAAACGAATCGATTTCTAAGCAGTCGAAAATTAATTTTTACAAGCTTTTTCCAAAACTTATGAAGTATCAAAACAAATTTTATTCGAGAATTACCAAAAATTTCTGAAACAGGAGGGTGTTATTTATTAGATAATTTCCTTTAAATCAGTGTAATTACAAAAATTTAATAAAAAAATGGAAAAATTCTTTGTCCTATTTTAATTAATAAAATACAAGTATTTTTAAATAGTTTTCACTCAAGCTATTTTAAATTGCTATTTAATAATAAAATTATACAATATCTAAAATTTCATCTTTAATAAAAATAAAAGTAAAACCTGTATCTCAAATTTTTAATTGTATAATACCTCTTAATAACTATTATTCAGGAATTATGAGTGCATTTTCGTTTGAAAATATTCTAATTATTCCCTTTAAAATGAGTGAAATTTTGTTTGCGCATGAAGTGGTTAATTTTAATCAGATACACATTTTCACATCTAGTATTAAAAAGTGTAAAATTAAACAAAATATTTACTGTAAGACAATGTAATCTAAAGAAACTTGAATTTGAAATGTGTGAATTAACAAAAATTAGTATTAAATTCAATAGGTTAGAATAATATATTTAGAATATTTTTTGAAACTTAAATGTATGCCATTAAAATTTCCAACAAAAAAATATGAAAGTTAAATGAATTTTTCTTTATCATACCTTACTTTAAGACACCCTTATTTATAATCTTTTATTTTAAAAATGAAACCACAAATAAAATCAAATAAAACCAAACAATAACAGTATTAAATATGAACAGAGAATCATTTAAACGTTTTTCATGGAAATATAGCCACAAAAACGTTCCTTTTCGAAATATTTTCCTATATTTGACGTGTTTCGTAGGTTATAAATAATACATTAGCTATGTGCCTACTGCTCATGTTGCCAATTTTTCATACTGAATTTTTGCAACCAATGGAAAGGTATTTTTAGTTTAACGACATTTTTGAGACATTGCGGAAATATTCTTTTCACAATAAATATTTTAAAACATTAAGAAAGCTCAGTGTGGTTACTAGAATATTTCGCATCTTTGTAAGTAGTTTGAATATTTGGTTACATTTAGGGTAGAAATATTTATAAAATCCCCTCACGATAAATTTTTATGCAATATATTTAGCAATAACTATTTCATAAAATTTACTTGAACAAACTCAAATTTTGAAATATTCATTGGTGTGCTTATTGATGTTATAATTTTAAAAACATTTTTCTGTCTTCTTCATGTTATCCATTTTTCTTTATTTGGCCCGTTCACACATCACCACAAATTCTTGTTAATCATTTTTTAAATTAATTAAAACATTTAATTTTATCGTAAAACAGCGAGTTTTAAATTTTTTCAAGAATCGTCTGCTTTCTTCAGCGTTTATTTAATATTCGCAACAAAATTGTTAAAAAAATAAAATAAAAAATTATCAGTATTAAATAAATTAGAATTAGAGAAACAATTTAAAAATAAGAACCTAAAGACACATTTTCGTTTTCTCAAAAATTATATTCTTTTTTATCAGGAGAAAATTAAGAAAACTTATTATTGATTGTTTTAAAATAAACAGAACTTAAAATTTTGATAGCAAATTAAAATGAAATAAAATATAAAAAAATTAATCGGCAGTGTTGATATACAGGCTACCCGTAAAATTTAGAATTTAATGTAAGAGAAAAACGTATAGCAAAGTAAAAAAAAAAAAGTATCAATAAATCATATTGAAGCAATAAATTATGTTTATTATATATCGTTCAAAACTGTAAAAAGAAAAATAAATTAAATAAAAAATAATAAAATAAAGCAATCCTAACGATTTTATAAAAGAGCAAGTGAAAGAAATTTAAATAAAACATTAAGAATAGCTTGTGAAAGAAATTTAAACAATCCAATAAAAGAGTAATTTAAAGTAAAAAGTAATTTAAAGTTAAAAAGTAATTTAAAGTAATTAACCAGTAAATTTATTTGGGCTTGTGAAAGTAATTAAAATAAACCAATAAGAATAGGGGCAAGAAATTTAAATAAACGATTAAGAATAGCTTGTGAAGAGAAATTTAAATAAAATAAATTCTTATTAATTCTCCAATAAGTATTCTTTATTAATTCTTAAGTTATTGATTTCAAGAATCGTTTGCTCACCAAAATGAAAATGACTTCGAAGATTTTTATTGTTTTCTTATTTACATTGGTTATTTATTATTCACATTTAATATCCTTACGTATTGTTTAATGTTTATTTTTCATTTTCGAATATAGTGTATTTGCTCCATTTCTTTACGAAGATGTAGATTTAGAAGAATATCAATTTCTTTCATATATTAGTACGGGATTTGATAAAACTTTTTCCTTTTGCTCACTTTTAAACAAAATGTTAAAATAAAATATATAATATTTATTGAATGAAATTAAGCAATAACAGTTCATATCTGCTATTACCATAAAATATTCTGTTTTCAAAAATCTGAAAAATTATGTTCTTATGATTTAATATATTTTTCCGTATTTTTTCTAATCTTTAATTATTTTTTATTCGTTTAATTGATTGTATTCCGATTTATTTTATAGTCAAAATTCTTAAATATAATGATTACTCATTTGTTATAAATTTAGACTGTGACATCGTTTGAAATTTTGTAAATGACATGAATAAGTGAGAAATTTTGACAGTCATAATTTTGTTTAACATAATAAAGTTTGCTACATTATATCACTCTAATATTATTTAGTTAATAATAACCCGAAAAAAATGCATTGCGAGTTTTTTTTTAAAGAATTATAATTTTTTTATCACTTGTAGAAATAAAAATGATTTTTTTATTATAATTTACTGCTTTATTTTGTGAATTTTACAGTTTTCATTACTTTTTAAAATACTATATTTAAATTTTCAGTTAAAATTTATAATATTGCTAATGATTTATAGTGTAATTATTTATACAAAGAACAATTATGAGAACATTACTACATTTTAGTGGGATCATTACTACAATAACGGAAATAATTTAAGTATATTATTCAAAATGAAGATTAATTATATTTTAATGTTAAGTAAACGTTTAATAAACTTTTAATATTCAAATTTATGAAACAATTCATTTAGTGCTTTGTATGAATTTTTACTTTCTTTTTATATTACATTTATTACTTTTTTAATAAAAAGTTAACTGCATTAATAAATTTAAATTTTATATAATTTTCTTATGGCCATTTCTTATTTAACGTTTTTTCTTCAGAAATTAAATGAAATGCAATAAAAAAAATACTTTCGTGTTAATGAAATTAGTTTATTTCATACAGATTTATTAAAATCAAATTTCAAATTTTTCTTTTAAAAGGATAATTTTTTCCATTAATATTTACAAATTAATCTTGCGGTAAAAATGATAAATATATTTTATTTAAGCTCCTTATTAATCAAAACCCACATTACTTATGAAAACTGCATATAAATAAATTGAAGGACACTTTTTTTTTTGCCAATAATTTAATAATAAACTGAATAAAATTCATCAACAAAATAGTCATGTTTATTTCATTTATTATAAAAACATTTTCAAAACTTTTAATATTTAAGGTTGACTGCCACTTTTAATAAAAAACCGTGATACTAATTAATATTATTCTACATTTCTTTTTTTTTTTTTTTTTTTTTTTTGCTACATTTTAATTAATATGAATGTGTAATTTTTATTTATCATTTAAAAAAAATAAATTCTTTTGAACGCGCTTGTATTTATAATAAAAAAAATTTTTTTCCTATCAAGTATTAAAGCTTTTGTATTGTTTAATGGCCATTTTACTTCTAGTAATTTAACTTTTTTAAATTTATACTCAAAAGAATTCTATTGTTTAAAGAATTATATTATTTTTTTTTTCAAAATTCTCTAAATAAATTTCTCACAAAAAAATTATCCAGTATCGATTTTTTTAATTGGGAAAACAGTAAAAGCCTTCATTTTTATGCTAAATTTTGATGCGTTTTTATATTCTTTCTTATTTTTTGTCCTTTATTTACTTCATATCTTCAGCAAGTATTGCTTGTAGGTTTTGTTACGAGTAATTTATTTGTTCTTTAGAGTAACTGTGATGTTTTTATCATTATAAGCATTATTTGGTGAACGCAAATCCTTTCTAAAAGTGTAATTTTATAACATTCGTTATAATAGTTCAGGAAAACATTTTTTTCAGCCTTTTATTGAGAAAGATACTCATTTAACAAAAAAAAATTGAACAGAAATAAAGAAACGGTAACTATTAAATTTTAAATCTATTAAAAAGGATTTTTTTCTTCATGGTAAAAAAAAAAAGAAGTTTTCAACTTATGTTTCTATGTTTAATTACATGCAGAATCATTACAATGTTCCTTATTTTTTACATTAAATGTTTCTTTTAAGACAAATCGTTTTAAAACGAAATTAACATTTTAAAATTCTGATATACGAAATCATTACAATGCTTTTTATTGTAAATTTTATGTGCATAGCAAAAAAGACGCAATAACACATTTAACTTAAATATTTATTAAATCTATTAGCTCTTAATAAGATCTTAATAAATTTAAATTTAATTTTTCTACCCATTAATTGTTTTTATATTACTTATTAATAAAATCGTCTTTGACATTTTGTACTTGATGTTGTATTTATTAATTATTATTACATAATTTATATAATTTATCAAATGCCTATATATATAGAGAGTATTTTACTCTATATGTAAAAGACTAAAATACTCTATTTAGTCTTTGTCTATAAAAGTCGAATTTATCTGTGTATCGTTGCATATTTTTGATTAATGAATATGCGTATATGAATGCAAACAAATATATAATTATCTCTCTGAAATTTTTCTCCCGTGGGGGGAAAAGAGCCAATTAAAAAGGCGCCAAAATGCGCCAAGGGCGGGAAAATGTGCGCCTCAACATTTTGTTTCTTCCAAGTAGGCGAGCGCTCTCAGTATTATTACTGTTCTATGATTATTTCAGTTTCGTTTGTGGCCATGTACGACAAACGTGTTGGTTGGAAATCTGATATGTTTGAATTGTAAGGCAATGGTGGTATTAATGGTAATCAATATGTTTGATAGTGTCAAGGATGAAATTATGGACCAGGAAATAGATTATTCATACTTAAATTTCTTCCTTAAGCATTGATAATACGTTTCATGAAACCCACGAAATGTCATAAGTCATATTACACAAAAACTACAATTGAAATGTAACTTATAATCATTAATATCAAATTACTTTTTCGGTTTTCCTTGGAAAAAATGAATTACATTAGAATCCAGATTATCCGAGCTTTGTTTAACTGATTTTGCGCTTTAGCCAAGCTATTGTATAAAAAAAAAAGGCTTCAAAGTACTTTTTTCTTCCTGCTTAAAATATTTGTCCAATAGAAGAACCCAGCTGAACAGTAAGAAAATACAGATGAAATGATTTAAATCATGATCTAAAAGTACGAATAACAGAGCAGTGATAATGAAAACGATGTCCATCTGAAGATAATGACGCATTTTAAAGATCTAATGAAAAAGAAACTATTGAATGCACTGAGCAGCAAGAAGAACCTGGACATGCGAATCTGACGACGCTTGTACAATACGACAACAAAACTTTAATCAACCCACAAACAAAATATCAACGAATTCTTCATAAGAACAATTTAATTTTCATTTTTAATAAAGTATAAATTTATATTTCCTCTTCTTTGACGATTGATAAATGTCCATGAAATGTCGCATCATAAAGATAATGGACTGCCATAATTAAATGGGCATCATAAAGACATGTAATACCCTGAAAATTAATAAATTGGGTGTATAAATTTATATTTCCTCTTCTTTGACGATTGATAAATGTCCATGTAATAATAATGTCGTCGTAATGTAAATCATAAAGATAATGGACTGCCATAATAATAAATGGGCATCATAAAGACTAAAAGTGTGCTCTCGTAATACCCAGAAAAATTAATAAATTGGGTGTATAAATTTATACACACAACTCTTCTTTTCACGATGTAAAAATGATGTCGTCGCATAAAGATAATGTAAATCATAATAAATGTACATCATAAAGAAAGTGCATGTAATACCCTAAAATTTAATATATTGTGTGCATAAATTTATATTTCCATTTATTTGACGATTTATAAAT